>JAQIWH010000488.1:0-48320 GCA_034695005.1 Cryptops parisi | reverse complement strand
TTTCATGGAAATGCCCAAAAATTACGTAATGTACTTGGTAATGTACTTGTACTTAAGTACCGTATACTTGGTACTTAAAATTAAATACATTTATTGAGCCGTACTTGGTACTTGTATTTTAAAGTACTTTAAAGTACCTACAGTGACAGTTGATCTGGCACCGTCACCAAAATCTCATTCAGCTTTCTTACTACACCATAGTTATTACTACACTTTATCACACAAAAATATCAAACTTTCACATTATGCCACAATATTAGATGTCACACCAATAGTGACATAAACTCACTTCCAAACACTAATTAGTAGTGGCAGACTATTAACACCCTAACGTTAACGTTGTTTGTCATGTATATCATTAATCTGTTTTTCCAGCATACAAAATAGTATAAGGCATCTTCTAATGTCTTTGGAAAATCCTGGAAGGAAATTGATAAAAGTACTGTTTTGTTTTAAACGACAACAGAATTCCTTCCCACACACACCGTTCTAAAAATATTTTTACACTTACCGCACTTTTTTAAAATGTGCGGAATTTTTAAACTTCCTAATTCATTGATGACACATTAAGTTTGAAACTCATTATTTTTGAAAGCAACTAAAATAAACTTATTATAAAGTTTAAGTACAGGTAAAGTTCAAATAAAAATCGATTTTTTTTAGGTTAAAAATAATCTTTTTAACTAGCTTATTATAACAAAAGAAAATCAAAGGGTGAAAACAAAGAACTTTATTCATTTTATGAAATACGTGTTTCCTACCGAATTCCAGAAATAATCTGTTTTACTTTGATTTGGGATTCTCTTATACCCTACTCAACTTTTTGTATATTTGGCTACAATGAAACTATAGTAATCTAGCAGTGACAGTGTTGCATGGTTGTTACTTGGACAACGTGTACACAATACTCTTGTTTAGCCTAGCACCATTCGGTGCAATGCAATGGGGATTGCACATTATTGTACAAGATAATATTCATTTTTATGTGTAAGAATAATCGCGATAGAGATTTTCTTTCTGTGACCAAATGGATTCAAGCTCAAATTGATATAGTTATCTTCATATTTATGAAAAATAACCTCGAAAAACCAATTGTGGCATAAGTAACCGTTTAAGTAATCTAAACATCCTTGCAGCACAAGTATTCGTTGTCTAATGCTAGTGCACAACAATGGAGTTACATTCATGTGATTTTGTAAAATACACTTTTATTTCATCCTCATCTGGAGTCTGCTGTTTTATAATAAATTTGGTTCCAAGCTGTACACAGAAAACATACAAACAATAAATAAATTGAAGATAAAAATTGAATCCAAATTGAAGGCCAGAATTATACACTCTGATAGTTGTAGTAACAGATGATCAAGTGAAACTGTTAGGCCAGGCTGCTATAAGGCATCTACGTTAGTCAGAAAGTAGGCCTACTTTTAAAATTAACTTTTAAGATTTTATATTTAAAAATACACACACGCAATAACTGCATTGAATTGATAAAAATTTTTTTGCTATTACGGAATGACATATAAAGCAACTTTTGAAGCCTGATTATCTCTAGACTGTAGATCTTAGAGCGAATTGGCTCAGTTCCCCAGTTACTACAGTACGTGAAAAATAGTTTAATTGAAGTGACACCGCAAGAAGAGTACCGATACCTCCCAAAAAAACACGGTTCAAGTTAATGAGAAATACGAATAGTTCCAAGTAGTTAATTACTTTTTCAGCTTAATGAAAAAAAATCAATTTAACGAGTGGCTCGGAGGTATTTGTTCCAAACAAGCAGTGCGATATTTTAGCTTTGTCACTCAAAGATACCGTTAACTTAATATAATACGACACCCAAGACTATGGTGGATCTTATTGTTGTTGGATAAAGACTGTTCCCACAACGTAAACAATCTACCCTAAAGTGCTTTTTCTCTCTTTCAACTTTCTTTTATCCCCCCGGTATTTTTATTTGTCTTTCTTTTTTTCTTTCTTCATCTTGAGAAATCCATTCTGATGGACTACGACATTCTATCAAAAGGCTGAGGATTCATTACATTCAGAGACATCGAAA
Source organism: Cryptops parisi (assembly GCA_034695005.1). Classification (NCBI taxonomy): domain Eukaryota; kingdom Metazoa; phylum Arthropoda; class Chilopoda; order Scolopendromorpha; family Cryptopidae; genus Cryptops; species Cryptops parisi. The sequence goes on along the minus strand of JAQIWH010000488.1, from coordinate 46,264 downwards.
CCAGAGTGACATTTAAATCTCGGTTTAGCATTGATAACATTTTTCATCAACAAAAATGCAAAGTGTAAGTAATGCATAATTAAAGCGCTTACCATATTTCCAAAACGTCTTACCTCCAATTGATTAGTTAAAAGGCTCTCAAAACTATCTGTGCATCGCTGATGCCAAATATTTTATTTTCAACACTGAAAGCTTATTATTTTCTCTTCTCAAAAACCACGTTTGTGTGCAAAGTCTATGGTGGTGAAATGAATGAAAAACCGTTTCCTAAAAAATTGTATTTTATGAACTTAAGACGTTTTGGAAACAGACTCTTCAATTGTAAGAAAAACGATTGTATTGGATGTACTCTTATCGATCTTCAAAATTATATTTTTAACGATTGGATAGCTGTATGCATGTCTCAAGTAAGAAGTAGCTTTTTCTGTATTGAAGTGGATCGTGTTAAACTTTTTACACTTTCTGTGTTAATGCATGAAATGAAGTCGTGATCTAGACATAAACTAAGAATTATATTGTTGCACCAATTGAAGGGCTCGGTGCAGTGACCAATCAGCTTCACTTTTAATCGAAAACCATGTTTTTCAATGGATATTGAATTTATGCATCATTTGGTGCAAGAAACAGGGCCAATATGATGCTCAAATAACAAGATATTGCCATAGATGGCGCTGACAGTCATTGTTATGCACTGTTGTGCATAAATCAAGATAGCTTCACAGCTGTCCAGCAGCTTTTTATTACTTGTTTTGTACTGTTTTGGAGCTGATTTTAGAACATACAGTTCCAGTTCACATTTTTTTTACTGTGAAAATAATTATTTTTTTAGTAAACTGAAGTATTTTTTGGCCAAAATGTATCAACAAAGTAATCTGTACATATTTAAATGATTTATTTGAAACATTTTGCATATTTTACTGTTCAAAACAGTTTTTTTTTGGTCGATACTATAAAAATTAAAAAAGTGGAACTGGCTGGATACTGCACCGAGCCCTTCAATTAGAGACTTGCATGGCGTCATGAACAAATTAAAATAACATGCAATCCTACGGATTAACCATACATAAAATCATGTTTTCTTAAATTGAAGTTTTTTTTTTTTTTTTTACTTAGTTCGGTATGGTTTAAGACGATCCAAATGACCCGTAAGCTAAAATCGAAATAAAAATAGCATTCTAATTTACCTGAGACGATCGTCTTGGTTTCTCCATCGAGCACTGCAAGAAAATTAAATTATTGTATAAATCCCATTTTTCTGAGCAAAGCTCCTGAGAAGCAAAGCTCCTCAATAAAAAATAGTTCAACTCATCTTCCATTCATATATGACATAAGTAATCTTAAGCAATATACGTCATAACACACGTATGACGTTATTTATTAAAATTCTGTGACGTCATGTAATGTTTCCTACGATAAGCTTTAGGATTTACCATGGAACATTACCACTCGCACAAAATATGTTTAAACAAATAAACTATGATAAACCCACTAATGTCAAGTTTTCTTATTGACTTTTCTGGTTAGTAAGGTAGTTCTGTTCTAATAAACTCCAACTTGTCATTCATTTGGTATCATCTGCTTAATAAGTAAGCCTGTTTTACTACCAAGATAAGCACCTACGGCCAATCGTTTTAATAATAAATCCGTAATAATAATAAATCCGTAATAATAATCCACAAACATAAATAGTGTTTTTTTTGATAAGCTTCCAATTGAAAACAATTGGCCCCCTTTACAAGATCTATTCGTTATAGAAATCCGCTTCGGTTGTCGACAAACAAATCCATTAGTTTCGCGGGAAAGTACACTTTTTTTACCTTGAGGTGAAACGCAAGTGATTAATATTCGCGTCGCTAATTATAACCCCAGAAATAGGTGGTGTACCGAAAATGAATAACGACGTTACATGCATCAATTCATTTATTCTCGTATAAACTCTATTTCACTTGTTTTTCACCTTCGCAATTAATAACGCTAACACTTTTCAACTTTACACTCTCTCGCCCACGCATTCATACACACACATGCACTTCATATGCATGTTATACGGTACACAGTACTATTCGCAAAGTCCGTGCATTTTTCAGTGGGTTTTTTATTTTGTTTTTGAAACCGTGGAAACTAGCTATTGTTGAAACAATATCAAGGTTTTCTGCAAGGCGTTCAAACATCGTGGCATAATGTTATTTGTTACTAAGTGGTTACAATGATATCTTCATTTAATAATCAACGACATAATCACTCAAAGACAAAAATGTTGGAGTTCAAATGTTCATATCTAGAACGTTTCGTTACGACCTGCATAGGCCTGACGGACACACAAAAACTTTAAATTATGTAGATGGATAAAACATGGTCTCTATGGTATCATGACATATTATACTCAAGTATAATGATGGTATGTATAAAACATACGATGATGGTATGTATAAAACCTAATCTATGTGAGTAGCTAGATTACGTGTGCAAGTTAACCTAACCTTGAATTTTGTAAAATTAACATATAAACCTAAGTCGTGTTTCGATTGTCTTAACTTTCGGCATATATTGAATGAAAAGAGTTGAATAAAAAAACAAGTTGAAGTGGAGTTTCTAACTTGTGAATAAAATGGCAACATCGAGAAGCCGTGAGAACATCAATGCGTACTAAACATAGAACACAACTAGTAAGCTTTATACACGAAGCTGGGAGGTTCTTTCCAAGTTTCACATTGTTGATAATATATGTCAAAGAAGCAGCCTCAAATCAAGAATAAATTATTTAAAAATAACAATTCTACAAAAATAATAGCAATAATGATGAATGATAAAGTAATGAAATGATCAATTGGAAAAAATTCTATGCATGTTTAAAAGTATTTATAACAATGTATAAGCTTAGAAATATACAACAAGAGTGTATATTGTATAAGAGAGTATAAAAAAGTAATGTGTAAGAACGTATATATAGGCCTACCAACTTACAAAAAATAAAGTGAATTTGCAATTATTAGTTTTAATAACTTAATTTTCAGTTTGTCAATTATCGATTCAGTATATCGATAATTTTAATTTTCAATGATAAGATTCTCTACTTATATTTTCGCAGTGTTCAATGGTACATAATAACATGCGATATAATATTACACTAATATTTTAATTTGAATCACACTTGTTCTTATAGACACTATGACATTAAATAAAAAACACTTTGCAGTATGACACAAGGTGAGGAGTAACGACCCAATTCAACTAGCTACATGCATTTCTTCATTTGAAAACAAATTCATGCAAATAAACCAATAAAAAAAAATCTATCTACAACTTGTCAACTACCCAAAATAATTATAATAAAAAAAAATAATCAAACCAAATACAATCCAAACTCACCAACAACCAGAACAAATTAGAAAAGAACCAACACATCACCTCACTGTCGAGTCTCTTCGCCACTGATCTCGTTCGTCATCAAGTGGCGCGACCAATACACAATGAGCGCATCGGATTCTCGAGAAAAACAATTGCGTTTGCCATTTTAATTTCCCAAGAGATATTGTGCGAGTAGCCAGAAGTTTAAGTTTTATTCTTCAAGGGGTTGAAGAAATAAAAAAAATAAAAGAGAAAGTTAAATTTAAAATGAACAGGTAGCGAGTACTTACGAGGCCGCCTGGAGTCGCTTGAGCTGCGCCCTTTTGCGTGCTCTCTTGGCTCTGTAACGCAGGGCACAGATGACAGCCAGAGCCAAAACTGGAAAGCCAAACACGCAAGACAAGATGGGCACGACGATTGGCCTGGCATCCAGAGACACTGTTCAAACACATATATCCACACATAAAAATAATACAAAATAAAAATTAGTCTAAAAACAAGTATCGATGTTTTATGTCGCTTTCATGTCTGTTGAAATGCTACCACTACTTATCCTTAGGATTGCTCCAATGTTATGTAAAAATATTTGAATTAAATAAAAGCGAGTGTCACTGTTTTTACCCGACTGCGAAGAAGAAAGATATATGTTTTTCGGTTGTATGTACGAGCGTATCCCCATTGTTGGTTCCTTCCTTTTACAGGCTAAACGGCTTGATGAATATTGATTAATGAGGTGTCTATAGATTCGTCGCCAGTCGAGTGACACTGGCTATATGTTGTCACTGAAAAATTAATATGGCTGACTCTAAATGCTATATATCAATTATTCCTTAGACCCTCCTATAGGCTAAAAAAAATTCGATGAAAGTTGATGAATGAGATGTCTATAGATGTGTCTTAATCTCTCGAGTGACACTGGATATATTTTGTCAATGGTAAACTAATATGGCGGACGATATATGCCATAATGGAGTATGATACATACCATACATCGATAATTCTTTACTCCCATCTATAGGCTACGGCTCGATGGAATTCAATGATGAAGTGTCTATGGATTTGTCTCAGTTTCTCGAGTGATAATGGGTATATATCATCCATTAAAAACCAATATGGCAGACGCTATATGCCATAAACCAATTGTTCTTTTGACCATCCTATAGACTAAACAACTCGATGGATTTTGATAAATGAGTTATTTAGTGATTTGTCTTAGTCTATAAAGCAGGGGTTCCCAAACTTTCATAGACCGCGACCCACTTTTACAAAGTAGTATTACATTGAGATCCATCTAGCTTATGTTATGAAAATTGGGAGGGGCTAAAATGATAATTTATTAAGACATTTTACTACAACTAAGCAAATTAAAGAAGTATAACTTTACGTTCTGATTTTTACTTTTAACTTTTTACTCTTCGCGACCCACTAAAAATTGGCTCGCGACCCACCAGTGGGTCTCGACCCACACTTTGGGAAACCCTGCTATAGAGTGTCGCTGGCTATATGTTGTTAATGAAACACCGATATGGCGGACTTTATGCCTTAGTTTAAATGCAGTCGGATTTTTTGATTTGTTAAATAAGCAAACTTGTTATCCATTTTTTTTAACTTCACTTTTGAATGAAGGATGTAAAAAGTGGTAGTACGGTAGGTAGTTAGTAAGAAATAAAACAGGTAATAGGGAAAAACAAGTAAAAACAAGTAAGTACAACAAGTTTAACAATATAAGTTTAAGTACAACTTTTTAACCTGGCTTGATACTGTGCTTTTGTTTTTAAACCAAATTTTGAGAGTATTTGAAATAAACACGCAGTAAGCTATTTTTGTTGGTTCGTGTTAAGTGCTTTCGAATTCACAACAATGAATGATTGTGCCATTTGTCTACTGTAGTGTGCCATTTCCATCGCAAGCGACAGTTAACCCAAAAAATGGTACAATCGAATTTCATTCATGGTCAACAATATATATATAAGTTTAAGTACAACCTTTTAACCTGGCTTGATACTGTGCTTTTGTTTTTAAACCAAATTTTGAGAGTATTTGAAATAAGCACGCAGTAAGCTATTTTTGTTGGTTTGTGTTAAGTGTTTTCGAATTCACAACAATGAATGATTGTGCCATTTGTCTACTGTAGTGTGTCATTCCCGTCGCAAGCGACAGTTAACCCAAAAATGGTACAGTCGAATTTCATTCATGGTCAAATTTAGGATGCATACCAAGACCAAAGTTCTCGATTATATCGAGTTTAACATCGATATTGACGTCACATCCGTCACTCAAGAATTTTAGTTATATAGATCGTTGATATCACTTAAGTTCTTCCATACTAACTAATAATACTAACTATAATACTTACTCAGAGAAATTGCTCAGTGGTTTGACTATAGCTCTGGTCTTAAGACCACCTGACGCACGCAATTTTTAGTGTGGCATTTTGAGAACAACTGTGACGTCAAATTTTTTCTCAACTAAAGAAAACTGGTTGACAGGTCACAGTTTTCTACAAATTTCTAGAATTGCCATACTAAACATTGTGTGTATCAGAAGGCCTTTAAAGTCTCATGTGAATGTTTCCACATTGGTAAACATCTTTTTATAGCTTACAGTTATGTGGTAGTTTGATTACCAAATATTGTGGTTTGACTATATTATTCAGTAAATACAAATCGCCAAAACTTTCACATTTTTTCTTTCTTGGATATCATGAATTAGGAAAAGGAGAGCCAATGAATAGGGGAAGGAACAATTGGTGTTAAACATGGATGTCAAAAAAGTAACTTAAAGAAAATGGATGAGGTAGAAAACTGAGGTTAAGAAACATTATTTGTTGGGGCACGTATACGAAAAAAACCTTCATGACATAAAAGTGCAGTTTGGTTTTAATTTATAAGGTCGTCCATTGCTTTCCTTTTTAGTAGGCCCATGAAATGAGGGTGACAGGAAAAAAAGGGGGGGGAGTTAAAAAAAAGCAAGGGATGGCCAATGTGAATGTCTCAAAGAATGGGTAAACAGTATTTAAAAACGTGTGTACTATACATGTGTACTAATGTGTACTAAAACGTGTGTACTAATATTTACTTAGAGAAAATAACTACAAAAACATTAAACGTTCTAATGAAAGTTAAAGAATAATGACGTAAAATTTTAACGTACAGTATACATACTTTGAATAAATGTGCATAATTTATAGAAGAACATAAATATTCGTAAGTAATATTTATGTAAGTAATTTATATACGTAAGTTTAAATATATGTAAGAAATATTTATGTAAGTACGTAAGTATATTAAATATACGTAAGTACACTGATGACGTGAAAATTACCCATTTTCAAAAAGTTAAACCACGAAATAAATGAAAAATATGGTTAAGAAACTAAAAAATAAAAATTGTGAAATGATGTGCTTGGTGTTTAAGTAAATGTACACCAAAGTATACAATTCAAGCATTCCTAAACTGTAGAATACCTGAATTTTATATTTTGCCGATAAAAATTATAGTTATACATTACAATACGTAAACATATTGTAAATACAACAAACTTGACTATAGCTTTAATCGATTACTGATCAATTATAGTAAACATTGGCAGAGTAATCATGATAATGGAAACGACTATAATTAACAGGTTTAACTGAGCCGAACCATTCAGTATAATCATCGCCGATGATTGATAGCAATAATATTTACGAATTTATCACACACGAAAATCTAAATTTTGCATGAAGTTAAAGCCAGTGATATGAATGTTTATTTAGTAATGCTTCATATACAGTACATACATGTACATCACTAGCCAAGAAATCCTCTACTCGAACATTGACTAATTGACATCGCACTCCAATTCGCAACTATTGTCTTCTCGTATTCCTTTCCCAATCTACTGTATACGCGTATACTACGAGTAGTAACTATATAGCTGGATGCCCGTCAGTAATTGTTATAATTATAATTAATTAATAACTGTTTACATTCGTGGTGTTTTTATAACTTTGCTTACTCTTATTAGTTACTGTTTACATTGCCATTTATTAAAACTATGAATTGTTACATGCAACGTTATTCTGGAAAAGTCTTCAATCTAATCATTCGAAAATTGGAAAAAATAAAACATAAAGTTCTACTTCATAAATTCTATTTCTTGTAGTGTTTTTTTTTTCATGCGATGTCAGGTAGTCCATAAAAGTTGTCTACTTTGTGCAGATTGCAGACAGTAGACGTTAATATATAGGTTTAATTTCATGTCTGTTGTGAACGTTCATCACACTTGTATATTCTTGTTCTTAACAAGAATATACCTAAACATTTTTATAATCGTTATCCATATAATATGTTTCAAAAATGGAATGCACTACCTTATTCGATAAGAAAAACACCTCTTACCTGCTTGTCTACAAAGTGTACTACATTATGTATTCACTTTAAGAAAATGTTACAAAAACACATTATCTATGCTGACAAGTATTAGATCTTTGAGTCATATTGTATAATGTTATACTTATAATAGTGTTCTTTAATGTTAATTTCCACCATTTGTTGATATTATCTTCATTGTTCCTTTTCACCTTACAGACAAACTGTGAAATTGTATTTTCATTTATGAGCCATGTTTTCCTTTTTGGTAGGCCATCAATCGCCTTTTTATCTGCTCTGTTTGAAGAGTTTCTTGAACTATTTTTATATTTTATATTTCTGTATCAATATCTCAATGGGATGTACAAATAAAAATAATAAAAAATAAATATCACTAGAACGTTTAAGAAAACTTTAGACTTTGTACGTACCGTATTGAATTCTAGAGCTGGCTGTATATTTTTTCTGTTTAAAGCGATTTCGCTCGAAAACGTGCTGTTCTTACTGATTTTGGCACGTTTTCGACAAATATCTTTACACCAAGCTATTTACATTAAATTATATTTTTTTTTGTTAAATCGTTTTTAAACATGTTGTTTTTACTGAGTTCAACACGTTTTCTATAAAGTTTGAACAAAGGTATTAATTTATACAACATTTCAAAGAAGTACATCAATAACTGAATATACATAGCCCTATGTAATAAAACTCGTTTACCTTTTTAAAATTTGAAAAACATACTTTTTCCTGAGTCATCACTTCCTTTTAACGACGAGTCATAAAAATATATTGGTGTTTTCACCTTCCATTTTACAACTTTAAAACCGTCCACATCCACCCATGGAATTCGCGAGTGCTAGAAGAAAAATTACCCAAACATTCCACGAAACAAGGGAACAAGTAATAAAACGTTCCCACCAAACAAAGAAATTTATTATAAAAACTATTCGAACGTAACATGAACCCAATGACGCAGTATTCGCCTTTTCATTGGAAACAAATTTTCAATGAGTGAAGTTTAAGCTCAATACTGTAACTCGTAACGAAAATAAAATCTGGTATGGAGTGGCAGATAACAAAAAAGTTAGAATCGCGACAAGCGTCAACACAACATTCAATATACACAGTGAGCCGTTTGTATCACTTTGTTTCCTTGTGATTACTCTTTTCTCAATAAAAAACAATGTAACCTACACTTGAATCGTTTAAAATCATAAGTAACTAAGTCAAAAAATTCAATTTGAGTAAACGATGATTGTACGCATGGGTTGTTCATAGTTGTTCATGAGTTGTGCATGTTATTTCGATTAGTTCATACTGCCGTGTAAGTCTAATTAATCTAGCGATTAAATTCTTAGTATATGCCTAGATCATGACAGAGTGGGCCTATTTCATGCATTAACCGAGAAACTGCAAAAAAGTGAGTTAGTTCACTATTGTATAACACAATCCATTTAATTGTCAAGAACACAAATTTAAAGAGTGATGACATTGTCAAGAAGGTATTGTTGTTGTCACTTAAATTTTTTTTTACTGTATACCAGTTAGCAATAAATAAGAGAAATAGCTTTGTCAGGTGTTCCAGAATATCACAGCGCATAGCTACAGCTTTTTACAGCTTTCCAGCATAACAGCGCATAGCTACAGCTTTTTAAGGCTATCCAGCATGACACAGCGCATAGCTACAGCTTTTCACAGCTTTCCAACATAACAGCGCATAACTACAACTTTTAAAGTTTACGTAAAACTGTAGCTTTTAAGGCATTTCAACATAACTCTGGGTAGTTAACTGACAAATTGGCGAATTTCGAAGGTTTACCGACATTGTGTTATGAGCATAGCTACAGGCTTACATAAAAGCTACGGTACAGCCTTTTCAGCATAACACTAGGTGGAGTTAACTGACGAATTGGCGAATGTCGAGGGTTCACCGTAGGAGATTTTTTCGTCTAATGCTGTATAAGCTGCAGTATACATAAGTTATACAGATAAGAATGTACATACTCGTGCTGCGCAAAATGTTCCTACCTATAAAAAAGCTTTGTCTCAGCATTTTTTTGCGTAGATATTATTTTAGCTGTCTTGTTTGTTCTTATCAGTTTTGTCACCTTTAGTTCTCCGAACTGTCCCCTCAAATGCACCTGCGTAATGCACTGTTCAGTTTATAGCAGCGTTCTCTTTAATAGCAACATAACTTTTTTTTTCACACCTTCTTCCAACGATATTTAGTCAACAAAATACCCCGAGGCACGTTTCGTAGCAAGTTTTGCCCTTTAAAAAAATTTTCTCCTGAAACCTTTATATGGAAAATTGCTATAGAGGTTACCCCGAAAATCTTAGATAGCCCTCCCCTCCTAACGGCTACAATGCCAAACCGTAAAATTTGTTATTGCTCACACAGCTTTTATTCCAGCTGCAGGCTTTAATAACTGTCATGCAACGAGTATTCAACGAAATAACCCTCATTGTAGGAATTTTCGAAATTTTCAGACGTAGGAATTTTTTTTTTAATTTACTCCTGGAATAGGTAATTACACATATTTTGAACATATTCACTTATTTAGTGGAGTTGAGCAAAAACCCAACACGAACCACGCATATTTGTATAGTGTTAAATTTTGTAGACTATTTTCGTAGTAGAAGTTTGCAGAAAATACTGAAAGCTTTAATTTTTTTGTCTTAACTTTTATTTGCCATATGAAACACCTCTGGTAGTCGGTGCGTCTTTTAAAACATCATATACTTACACTTTTGCTATATTATACTATACGTCTATGTTGCAACATTTTTTTTTTGCGTCATAAGGCGTGATAAAAAAATTGGTACCTTGTTGAATTGCGCGCGAGAGAGCACTGTAAAGAACCTCAGCGATATAAAGTATAATAAAAAAACTATTTGTTGACATTATGCAACTGCACATGCATAACCTGTCTGTAGCGTGTTCTGCTCGGGAGTTATGAGTGTCTTTTAACGAATATAGTTCCGTTTACAGCATAATCCATATATATGGGAACAATATATGGTGCTGCGAGCTTTACGCTAAATTTGAAAAAGCCCAAACCAAAAACCAACAACAGTGTACTGCAATAGACATACTCTGTATGATGGTCTACATCAGTGATCTCCAAACTTTTTTGAACGTGCACCCCTATTGTTATGGATCAAAAGCGTACCCACTGATACAATATATGCAAGAAGAGTTTATACGCGATTAGAGTTTATAACAAATCTCAGTCACAAGAATTTATAAGGAATAAACTCTTTGCAACAAGAGTATATAAGAAATCTCATATTGCTTGCATACCACTACGGATAGTTTTGTGCACCCCACTTTAGAGCCACTAGTCTACAATAATTCCGCCGTCAGCATAATTTTCTCAAAAATTTATGTGGTTTTACAATCAATCAGTGTATGGTGGTTGAAAAACCATTGCTATTAGCAAATACATTTTTGTCAATGGTTTGGCTTTTTCTTAATTTTTACAAAACTTGAAGCACACCCACTGCTCCTTGTCAAATACAGTATATTGAACCATCTTCACCAAAGTGTTGATAAGCTAAATCATAAACGTTCATTATTCTCGAGCGGACATACAGTATTACAGGCATGCACCTGCGCGTGCATGCCTGTAATGCTATAATGCTGTAATGCATATAAATGAAAACATTTATATTTTTGCTTATATTTTGTTGTGAACCAGAAACAAATACATTAAAGATGCTTTTTTAAGCATACTCTTTATATAGCTCACAGTCATATACAGATATACTGTTTGTACATACATAATGCAAAATTATGTGATTAATGCGAAATGAAATTTATGCGATTGAGTCATTCGATCGATACCGGTATTTAATTTATGCGAGTTTTGAGTAATTTTTGATTTCTGAAATTTTCGATTTATTTATTTATTTATATATGCAATTTTTTTTTACACTGAACTTACACGATGTTTTGATTTATGCAAAGGACTTATGCGAATCTCGTTTTATGCGTTTTTGGTACATTGAACTATACGTATAGGTACTGGACTATAGGTACATTGTACTATACGTATAGGTACTGGAATATTGGTACATTGTACATACGTATATTTGATACATTGGACTACAGTTATAAAAGACTGTACAAAACAGTATACGTTCAATTCCCAGCTTCCTATAATATAAAAAAGTATAATAAACGTTACAGTTGATGTCATGTATCTGGCATTCGGTACATGGCATGGCATGTTGATTACAGTACATGCACGAATACAATTTACTAGTTAACGCACTTTTTAATCACACTTTGTGTGGAATGAAACTTTGTAAAATTCATAAATCCTTGATATTCGTTAACTATTGGATTTTAAAAAATTAATTTGTTAAATGGAAACTAATAATGAGTTAAGTTTGGTAAGTGCATAAAATGAATTCAATTACTATTCAATTACAATTCAAAATTACTGTCAACAAATCGGTTGTTCAGTAAATTTCATCATTACCGTACATGGAAGATCAATTTATCAATGCCACAAATCATTAAACTAACTTGCAATTACTAAAGTATCACTATTTTGATAATTATAAATCACTATGACAACAAACCAAATTATGCATTCAATTCAATTAAATTTAAACGTTTTATTTGGTTAGAATCATTCCCTAGTTAAGAAACACGTCCACCATGATTTGTTAGCTAATACCATAAGTATTACAAGTTAACATAAGCACCAGTATTGCAGAAAATGTAAATTCATAACATTTCTATGCATATACAGTACATGATAATTACTCCACCAGTTTATGAACTCACCTTTTTTTATAAGGAATTGCTGTCACAAACGGAATTAATTATGAACGAAGTCCAGTATGCAATTTATTATTATGAAAAATGTAACTCTCGCATAAATCGAGAATTAACTATACGCCATTCAGTAATTGTACTGTATGTGGATAGAGATCATTTGAGTCAGCCAAAGGCGAAATTAAAAGTAAAAAACAAATTAACGATACACGTTACGAGTAGAAACATTATTCTCAAGATACAAGCACTTTTATCAGTGTTTTTTGGCTCTCGCGTTATTATTAATTAAAGCCTGACAATGGCAGCTGTTAACGCATGTTTGGTACACGTCAGATAATATAAAGACACGACACACACAAAACCGTGGCAACATAAGCAGGTGTTTTAAGATGAAACTGAAAGCATCACGTTCAGTTAGCAACTTTATCCTCCGCTTCCTGAAAACAACATTCTTGGAAAAATGAGTTTCTTGGATACACAGGATTTCACGTATAGTAATAAACTGTGCTTGTACAGTGGGGGTGACACAATGGTGGGGTTTAATAGTTGCCAATTAATTCCGTTGAATCTCCCTGACAAGGGATTAACGTTGGAAGCATTTTTGTGCTTCAAAGTGACGTCAACTGAGATGTTTACTTTTACCAACACAAGTTTCCCTGATCCACATTAACAACGCGCAAATGACTCGGGAAAAATCACGACCAGAATTCGAAATTCAGCATCGGAAACAAAGAAAAAGAGAATTCAATTTACGCACGACTAACAAGAAAAAGTGAGCAAAGTCCAATCAACGTCACTCTTTGTAATAACATTTCAAAGGTTGTACAAAGGTTATTCTATGTATATGAGGATAAATTTCGATAAATCAAACTTGTAACGATGTTTGCACAAGAACTACGTCAACATCAATTCGTATTCATCACAACGATATTGTTTGTACCATTATCGAAACATAACATAGTAACTTACAATCGATGCTACTGTATTATATTAAAGATTTGACTTTCTATGTGATGGCGGCGTTCAGTTTAGGTGAAGTCATTATTAAAATTACATACCAGTTACAACATATCTTTTCTTGTTTTTTTATTGAATACATTAAATCAGCGGAACAGAAAAATTCTGGTAGAGGAACTGTGGGTGTTCAATATGGAAATCTAAAAATTCCACAAAATGTAAATTGAAAATGTTATTTGAAAAATAAACCTTATACACAAGCGTAGCCACAGGCTAATTCTAGTCTACTAGTGAATTGCCGTCAATAGCCCGTTTTTTTGTTTTCATTATGCAATTCATTGTTTTAAACCATGTTACTTCGCAACAATCGTTAGAGTTATTTACTGTTTTAACTCATATCGCTTCGCAATGTTTGTACAGTGGGATTATTGGTTTCGGTTTGAATAGCACGTGCTGTTTGAAAATTAAATGTATCACCGGACACAACAATATAGACATAATGGCAAAGCAAATTTTATGTTAATTCAAAAATGACATTCGTTAATTCATTCATTGTTGCCTTTATTGTTTGAACTTTTAAATTGCTCATCACTGACAAAAGCAGCACGGTTTTTCTTCGGCTTCCCAGGCGTATCGCACCCCCTCCCTGATAATACTGTCCGGTCGTCAAATATTTCATGCCCCCTTCAGAGTACAATCTACTTCCTTCCCGATTCTCAGCATCGTAGGCCTTACGGTTTCTCCGCAAAAATGAACCATACACAACCATTGACAGTAAATTCTCACTTATATAATTGTCGCACATTCGTTTATGACAATTTTGGGTCGCCATTGGGCTTGCGCACCTTTTTGGGGTGTCATCTAATTGCCTACCAAGTTTCAGCTTCCTACGACTTCTAATTTTCGCGTAATATTTGACAGGGCAGAAGATCCCACATGACTTTTATATTATAGTAGATTTTTAGCCTACTTCAAAAAGGAGGAGATTAACAATTCGACACGTACTGTATATATTTTAATAAAGTGCATGGTCACACGATATAACTAGAAACTTCTGATGTCTCAGCAAAGCCTGACTGTGTATTGCAATTCGATTAATTTGAAGTTGCCTAGCAAACCTTTTAGCCTTTGTGCTTGTTGCCAACTTCGTCTCATCAAAATCCTACTACTGTTGGATTCGATCATATTCGGGCACGGAATACCCTTACTTTGCAATTTTATGAAAAAAGCATAAGGTAATTTAATAAAGTTAAATAAAGTCACAACCCTATATTCCCGTTGGCTTCCAAATATCGAATGACTATAGGCGGATTCCGACACCAACCATGATACAGCAAAAGTTTTTTTATCGAGAAATTTCCTCGCTTTTGACGACATTTTGCCAAAGCCTTTGGCTTTATAATGTTGGACCTTTGCCAGTGTTGTAAGTATATGTCTATTATAATACGTATAACAAAAAAGGATTTCGATATAATAACTTTAAAAAAGTCTTTTTCAACACTGACCTTGTTAGTGCATGTTCTACTTTTTTTCTGTATAAACACTGTCGTTCGCCTTGAAAAGCAAGATTTCCTAGCCAAACTTGTGTAGGGGTTATCTTTCATCCAGGAAATGAAGCTTTATCTGTAGCAATGAAAAGAATTCTAAAACCCGTGACATTTTGTGTTCACAATTCCCAACGTTGATAAACTAGTATCCACTAATAAAGACCTGTCCTGTTTTGTACTAAAACGTCTTTCACCCTTATTGCTTTTGCGCAAACCAATTAAAGTTTCACGAGCCAAAAGTGCCAACAATTTTCAAAAATAATAACACGGATATTCCAAAATCCTAACAACAACAACAACAACAACAACAACCCTCATTGTATTGTTCATTGAAATGTAGGTTAGTGATTGAATCAGATTAAAGTGAAACTCACCAGAGACGATTTTAAAGAGACCGTAAAGTATTAAATTCTGAAATAAGATAGCTCTTGAACGATCAAGTCCCCAAGCGTTATCCTTATTTTTATCTTTTACTGCCCATTTTTAACGCGAGGTTGTCGAAACCCGTGAAAACGTTTTGCTTAAACAATTTAAGTTTTTTGATTAAATAATTTATAGTTACTATATAGAATCTATAAAGCTACTAGAAGTGAACCCGTAGTTAATATGGTGACCATCTAAAGTGTGAAACTAAACTTTTGATTTATCATGTTATTTCGTATTATTTGTTCTTGATTTGATTTATGTTGGTATGAAAACGTACACAACCGTACGTATATATCTAATCATATTATTTTGCTACAGCGTGCGTTCCACCCTTTTTTTTCGCAAGCAGGCGTAGGCGTGGCTCAACATTGTCATGTGACACCAGGAGGGAAAAGGAGATAACAATAAGTAGTTGTAGTTTTTGTAGTATTTTCTTTTTAATTTTTTGAAATGTGGGTATTCACATTTGTGACTAAACGGACCTCTAGCAGTAAACTATTCTCCAACAACACGCAGATCATCGTTGTGAACTGACAAATTCCAGAATCACTCTGATGCACTTTGGATACAAACCTCTTTCATATCCATCTTTATTTACATTTACAATACGATGATAAATTATATGGAGATTCACTATGACAACGTGAGCGTAAACAAAAAACGTTCCAAACTTTTACACACAAATCTGAATATCTATGCAAGTATAATATAGTAATATCACCTTAAATGCATTCTAAATGCAGCTTCGCTTCGCATTATACTGTATAATATATAACGTATATGGATTTAATCTGTAATCCAGGTGTTTTCTACATTAACTATTATAGATTAATTTCATGTTTACGCAAGATTAATTAAGTTTTTAAAGCTGTATTGCAGCGTTTTGCGAATTATATGCGAACTATAATTAAAATTAATTTCTCATTATTTTATCATTGAAAGATGCTGACACTGCAACTATTCTATTTATTGAGTTTAGATTATAACATTAAGTAACTTAAAAAATTAACTAATGTAGGGTGTTCAGAATAAACAGTGCTGTTGTACAGAAACTTATACTGGGTTAAAAAATATAACTATATAAGACCACTATCAGTATCTTTTACAAGTGGATCGTCACCTTTAAGGACATTCTGAACACAAAAACAAGTCGCACATGGCCAAGACCGAAAAGTAAATATGAACATCAAAATGAAAATAGCTTTGGTCGAGTTTTTATGAGCCGAAAGTGTTATTTGTATCTAGTAGTCACTATATCTGGTGTAAACTCAATGATTGCCACAACGGTTTTAAAAAGTTTGTATGGGAGACAAGAAGTTTTATTTTATTATTTTGACTTTCATTTAGTATTCTATTTTTACTTTTTAAAAAGAAAAGAGAAAAAGGAATAAAATGAATTTCATAATTCCATTTCCCAAAGCTCATTAGTTCCACAATGGGTAAAATGAAAACAACATGTGATAACGTTGTGGTTTTGAAAAGAGGTTCAAAGATAAAATTGTTAACTAGAGTGGAGTTGATTTGCATTAATGATATGAAATCAAAATTCAAAACGGAAATAATAATAACAACGACACAAATGTTACGAAGCAAAACATCAACAAACCAACTAAAACAAGAATAACGCTAGCAGCACCAAACAAGAAAACAAACACAATTTGAACAATTATCGGTTGCAAATAATTAAAGAAACAAGTGCCACAAACGTGGTTTTGCTAAATTTAAAAAAAAAAATTGACCCGAATGCGGAATCAGCAGCAGGTTTAATAACATCTTGTTGAAATTTGTGGCCTAACAAGCTTTAAACCAGAGTATTCTCTTCGACCGCAACTCTCGAACGTTATTGACTTCACTTGGACAATCAAATTACTATTGGGAAATGATGATTTAATGCCGTGTTGAAAACAAATCACACATGAAAATCAACGATTGAATTAATTCTGGAACTTCATCAAAGTAATGGAAAAAAGTAATTATAACTACACGCATGTTCACACACACGCAAATGCTTAAAACAGACAGACAAGCACATTCAACAGTACATACTAGCAGTTGGGTTTTAAAAGATTATGTTTTCAAAAACAGGTTTCAGCAACAATATATTAAATATGAATAAGAAAGGAGTGGTTATACAGTTGAATCCGGTTATTATAATCACGGATAATGTCATTAATCGGCTATTGTTATCACAATCTGCCGGTTTCAATAGACTTGAATGTTTTTTTATCTCTTTTTTAAATGATACCAGCCGTTTATTGTTATTAAAAAGCATTCGTCCTAAAGTTATTATAACTTAACCAAATGCCAATGTATACCGAATGAATCAAACCGTTTTGCCCCTGTATACAAAATAAAAAACATTCTGATTGGTTTCAGCTACATAAGTTAAAAACACCTAAATGAAGTTCACTTTATGCTCTTTTTTGAAAATGTATGAATTTATGTTTCTACGGTTATTTAGAGATGAGTTATACATGTTTGACAAACGCATATCACAAAAAAAAGCTGTCATAATGTCACTTATTTTTTCTATAGGGTGTTTGCGATACTGTAAATGTACCACTTTTTAATTTGTTATAACTTCGTGACCATGATGGTATGTGAAACATAATTGCACTAGAACGGTGCATGAAAGGTAGGAGTTTTTGCAAACAGCGTAGTTATGACCTCAAACGGATTTAACGACTATAATGACTTTTCCCGCGTTTTTTAAAATTTTCCTTTAATTCACGTAGCTCACTTAAGTTCGCGTCGCAGCATTGAGCTTTACCCAAATGGTGTTTAAAAAACACTTTGTGTTTTGCACTATATGTTGCAGGATGGCGAACACTTTCAGTATTTTGTTGGTGAATAATTCTCCCTTTCGTACACTATCATTTGCACATAGTTACGCTGCTGTTTATTTATTAAGTCATTCGATTTATTTAAAAAGTGGTACATTTATTGCAAACACCACCTCCAAACCAAACATCACCGCCGACAATGAAGAACGTGAAATATCTGAAAACCAGAATTCTTCAGGCCTGAGAAAAAATCCTTAAATCTTATATGTTTAAGTCGATCTCAAACTGGAGAAGGAAGTTAGTCGTCCAAATTGGTAGAGGACACATGAAACCATATTTAAAAGTTACATAGTAGTCCACACACACCGTTCAGTTAAAAATATTCAAATTTTTAAGCAGAGGCAAAGACTTTTGGTCCACCCGGCATACAACCTATAGTAAACACAAAATCATTTTGGTGACTGCATTTTTTAATTGTGCGCGCATGAATTAAAAAAAATAGGCTGGAACGACCTTCTGCAAACTTGATATTTACTGTAAGTACGGGTCAATACAAATAAGGTTATAGGCTATTGTTGATATTAAAATTTTAATTAGAAAAGGGCGTTGAGGGAGGAAATTGCGAATTGGAGAAGTGACAATCGCGACAGTAACGGTGCACCCTATTGACAACGAAACTGCCCTTTAGCAAAACAAGAACCCATCACCACCTCGTACCACTAATAGATGGCACAAAGAAGAAACCAGCCACAGAACAATAAAGTTTCATGTTTATTGGTGACCCTAATTTTAATTAATACAGTATAGCTTACAGTGTTGTGCTAGAGAGCCATCACAAAAATCACATCAAAAAAATGTGATTATGCGCAATGTTATGCCGAAAGCTTTAAAAGCTGTAGCTATGCGCTGTGTAATGTTAGGAAGCTATAAAAAGTTGTAGCTATTTGACTTGTTATGCTGGAAAGAAAGCCATCAGATAATGCAAGTTTTGCAGCGTTCAGCAGGAAAATGATACAGTGGTATACGCACTGCGTTGTACAAAAAACGTTCAAAGTAGCTGCAAGGGTGAATCCAAAAATAAGTTTCACCTGTGAATAAAAAAAATAAAATGATACAGACACACAGCCTGTATGTTAGTATAACGGTACACCTATCATTTATTTTTCCACATATTAATCCATGTAAGCATTTATTGGAACGAGTGATAAACTTTTAGATAATCCCGCCCCCACTGACAAATTCGATCCAGTTTTTTGCAACCATTTCAGGGTCATCATTTTCACTGTTTACGTTGTCATTTTATCGAACAAGTGGAGAGTGGGACTTGAATAGCCACTTAAAGATTTCAAACCAATAAAACTGAAAATTATGGCCCTGAACTGGCTACACAAAAAGAGCGAAGTCGTCAGTGGGGGTATCGAAAAGTGTTTACAGGGATTAAACGAGTATGTGGAAAAATGAATAAAAGATGTACTTTTACACTTATATATGTGTTTATATCATTTTGTTACTTTATTATTTACAAGTGAAACCCATTTTTTTGATTCACCCTCGTATATGTCACAAAAAATAGCAGCAGTTCTGAATGTTTTCTTGTACAACATTCGCTACTTACCGCAACAAAAAAACCGTGTTTCATGTGAACCCCAGCATTTGTGAGGTTATTTAGTTTGCTTATTCTAAGTAACAACAGTAAAAAAATGCCGCAAGAATCGCTCCCTTCCCCGAAATTCGTAAAATGTGTGTTTGTGTTTACACTGGAGTTGTTACAAGAGTTGTTGCAAATGACTCAACAAGAGTTTACATTCGCGTTGTAATTATTTATATTACTGACCGAAAAAAAACTGTTTTGCACGATTTGCCCTCGACATTTGCGAGTTTGAAGTTTTGCAAAAAAAAGCACTTGTAAACTTCTTTACAAATGCAAAGTCTCACATTCGCTAGGTTTCATTACCCGCACAATTGCCTTTTTTGTTGAAGTAGTGGAATATTAACACCAATATTAGCATAGCAATTTTATGTAAACAAACATTCTTCTTAATCGGTTTCTAAGAATCCTTCACTAGCAGTGCCATTGCAAACGAATCAAACTCAAATTTGAAGGATGGAATCTTAAAACTAATGGATTTAACAGATCCCTAATACAAATTTTAAACCGAGACCCGCAGTTCTGAAGTCTGGTTGAGGTGTGCAAGCGTAATGATACTTACTTCAGATGAAGTTAAACCCTAACACTAATCAATGGCAGAAACAATAACAACTAATTGGAGTGGATTTGGATTTGATGTTGGGATTAACTATAACTCAAATAACATTCACCCCGCATACGCAAAGGCCGATCTTCGATCAGACAGAAGTTTGAAAATTTGGCTCCCTAGACAATAAACCGCAACTTTCACATTCCAACTTAAAGTTAATTACTGTTCCAAATTTTATCATAAAATTTGGTACGATACCTAAAATTTAGGGTAGACTAAAGAAGACTGGGGTAGACAAGAACAAACCGAAAAATGAAATATTGAAAACTAAAATATTCTCGTACAAGTTTTTTATTTATTTACTTTTTTTGGTTTGACAAACAAACGTGAAGTACAATTGAAGAGCCTCGTGTAAAATGATGTTAAGTAAAAATTTTACAATGTAGAGAAAAACGCGTTTAAAAATCTATACTTTCCTTGCTGTCTATGGGCCACTTCACACTTCTTGTGAACCATATGTGCAAAGATATTAATTAATATTTGCACATATGGTTTGTTTTTTTTGCTCAAAATGATGCGTTAGGGAGTAGAATTGCGCCTAACACATTAGAAAATGCTTCTAAGTAATTTTTTTTACAAAAAATATTATTTAATCCTTAGTATTACTCCAGGCCCTTCAAATTACTTAAATGCTAGATATAACAATATAAAAAATATACGGCCATTATAAGTTTTAACATGAAAAAGTGCATCATGTACAGTACGGCACATAATTTCATTATTATGATTTCTAACATGTGACTGATTTCATTTACTAGTTGAAATTATTACAAAATAACCCGATGTACTCGATGTAAACAAACCTTTTTTGTAGATCGAGATACTTTTGAAAACGCGTACAAACATGAAATCATATCAAACATTTTAGCAAGAAAAATAACAACATATCTACTAAACGACGTTAATAAATTTACTTAAACGAGCCATTGCAGAGACATCAGGCTATAACAACAATGAAAAGACGTGTTTCAAATTTGCTTTTACTGCTACATTTTTTGGTCTGTTACACGACATAAAAGAACACCAACAATGTTTCTTTTGCTGTAGAATATTGCTTAAAATGAACATTTCATCTTTAAAATTCTATTATAGAGTTATGGAAATATATTGGATGAACGGGATCATGTGATTTTCGGCTACGGTATTGCAATAAACAACGATTTTTTTAAAAAGAAAAAAGAAAGAAAAACCAGAGAATCGTCTCGGCAGTTTGTTGAAAGTTATAAAATTGTCAAGTCATGATTTACTACTATTCATGTACCGTATAAAGAAAAAGTGTACTTTCTTTAAAGATTCGAGTTGATTCACAATGCATATAAATAAAACACTGATTTTAAATCATACCCTATTTTTAGAGTTGTGGTATAAAATAAACGTACTATTGATGTTATTGATTTACTACAGCTGTATCGTTCAAAGAAAAAATATGCTTAATGGTCGGCTTCACAATGCATATAAATATAACAGTAAGACTTTATATCATAGGTCTACAATATTTTTTAGACTAGGTATATAAAATGTTCCAAGTAACTGCGCGATGTAAGTTGTGTACGTTATCACACCAACATAAACCCCATAAACTACCATAACAACCTACATGTTAAGTTGTTAACTTTACCTAAAAAATTTAAGTTTAAGCAAGACTTAGTTTATGCTCTGTGCAATAAAGCGCTTTTAATTATTTATAATTAGAAATAGCAGTTAGTTGAGCGTTCACTAAGCAACGCAATAAGAATGATTCAAAAGCTCCCCCTGATTGTTGTTTTCACGCAATGTACATATGTATAGCAGAGAAGCACGTCCAAGCAACAACGCTTTTTCTTTAAAGAGCTTCAATGCAAATACAAATTATTATTTTTAAATATAATCAACTGAAAAATAAATTAAACAATACTTTAAACAATTTACGTAAACAATGATTTAATACAAATTCACTGCTTTTGTCATATTTTAATTATTAATATGCTGTATAACAACCTGCTTTCTATGATAGAGATATTAAAAAATGGACCTAATTTAAAACAAAATAATGGAAGTTTTTGTGTATTGAAAACTTTGAATTTAATATCGTGACATTTAATTACATAAATTTAAAATTACGAAGTACCATTATACACTATACTGTATGATTTTGATGACTGTATGATTTATATCAAATTAAACTTGAAATAAAAAGTAATGAAACACGTAAGTTTAAAATTAGATAATAATATTGATATCGTCAAACGTTTACAAAAAATATACAAATCTTCACAAATTTGTAACATCATTGTCTAATATTTGATCAAGTGTTTTTAAATGTTCCAAGGTGAGCTGTATCACTAACTGTCGGCATTTTAATTCAGTAATCGATACCCATTTTAATATTTGAGTGTTTTTTTCTTCTCTTCCCTTCTTTGTTTTTCCGTCTCTTTCCTTTTTTGATGTATGTATTTATCCATTTATTACTATGAAATGTTACTTGATAAATAAATAAATAAAAATGTTGTTATTTATTGAAAAATATTTACTTTAATTGATGAGTTGAAACATCACTCTGCTTATCTTATTTGTTCCCTTATTATTGACGGGTTTTTATCTCGTTAATAATTTAGTAACTTGCATTTTTATTATTATTTAAGACAATATATGAATAGTAGAAGTAGTATAAGGTCAGTCTAAAAACACTTACACAACTTTTACAAGTAACAAAAAATTCGGATTTTCCCCATATTAGACGAAAAGTTCATCTCTTTAACAACGTAAGTAAGTTATTTGCTTCCCACAAACTGTACCTTACGATTTTGATTGTGATTTAACTGATTTTAGTGGTGATTTAACTTTATATCACACGCAATCTTTTATCTTTCGAAGTATAGGGTGTTTGCGACTACATTTTAATTGGATACAACTTCGTGACCATGGTGGTATGTGAAACACAACTGCACTCGTACAGTGCATGAAATGTGAAAGTTTGTTTAGTAAATGGTGTCGTTGAAACCTTGTAAAGCTTCAACAGCCACAACGGTTTTTTTCGCGTTTTTTCCACATTTAAACTCGAGTTAGCTCGCTTAAGTTCGCGGCGCAGCATGGGGCTTCCACAAATGCTGTACGAACAGAACTTTCGCTTTTGCTTTATATTTTGCAAGATGGCGGAGATTTTATTACTACTTTATGTGTTAATCAGTAATTCTCTCATTCGTACAGTATCATTACGTCACTGCTTATTTAATAGATCCGCCGACCTTTTTAAAAAGTGGTGCATTTATCGCATACACCCTGTATGTATATTGTATACGTACAGTTTGTAAATTCAACGAGTGTTAAAAATTTTAATGCTAGTTCTTGACGCGGTCTTCTTCAAACAAAATCACAATTTCATGCTATCGTTCAGTTCGGGCTAAAACAGCTGTGGTAGAACTAAAAAAAACAAATAACATTGTGCCCTACTTTAGGCTAGTCTAAATGAACATAATAAAGAGTGACCTTTACAGCGTCTTTAATAAGTAACTAAAGCTGTTTGAACTTTGTTTACCAATAAAAAAGAAATAAAAAAGAGCTTAACAAAATTGGATTTTCAAAAGGACGTTATTGCCGTATTTTCACAATGTCCGGTAATTAGATTTCACTGCTGAAGAGAGAACAAGTGGGATACAAAATTAAAAACTTCTTATAAAAGAGTAAAAATCGCCAAAACTTAATAATGAAGTAACCTCGCCGTGTAATCACATGGTCATCCGTGCTTAGCACAGATTCTTCAACTAGTCTACTTAATTAAAATTAAGTTCACATCTGGCTGTCTGTCTGTGCGCGCTTGAAAGAAATGCGGTTGAACAGATTTTGACGAAAATTTATGCCTAAGTTGGAATGTCTCCGGGGGACGTTATAGGGTATCATTTATGTTAAACTTTTGATTAAGATGCTGACTGAAGAACGCTTTCTTTTCACTTTTCCCCTTGAATTTGTGAGTTTTTGGTTATGTTTACACTGGAGTGTAAGGTAGGGGACTGTAGGGAATGGATTGAAAATGGGGACTACTGTGTACACTAGTGTCGTTATGCTTATGTTAGTATTATATTAATTGAATATTATTCATTTATTTATTTAAAAGTGCTCGGTGTTGGTTATCAGTCTTAAAACTATAGTGTATACATCAACATAGTTTTTCAAATATATCGACTGTGGTTCGACATATGTGTGGTTCGAAGTATGTGGTTCGGTAAATATATGTGTATGTTCATATAATTGACGATCAAAGGTTTCTAGATCAATATTACTAGTCTGTGACAATAAGGCTAACCGGCGGATACGGAAAGTTAATTATATTATCGGAAAGAGGATTGTGGGACGAGTGGGCAATAACTCCTGAATGTGGAAAGTCAATGGGTTACGAATGTAAATGAACTTTTTAAAGCTTATCACGAACTAACAGACTGACGAATAAACCACTGATATTTCGACTAGTAGGTTTATGTATCTATGTATTCATATTCGCGTATAGCTAATGTATATATGAAGGGCTTCGGGCAGCATAATGGTAAGCCACACTTTTCAAACTGTTTCCTTGTATTGTTTCTAGTTTGTTACTTTACCACTTCCTGGATTTTCCAGAAAATGGTAGCATAATATAGAAAATTACCTTGTCGCTTAGTATGGTACTGTATGAAGTTTTTCGCAAAATAAAACGGCTCCTGAACAATTTTAAACATACGGCTTACTATTATGCTACCAAAAGCCATTCATATTTACATATACAGTACAACACATAATAATGTAACTTAAGGTTCAGATATACTTACAAATGCATGACTTAAACTTATTTTTCTTTACCGTGTTTAGTATGTGAGGCTTGAAAAATTTGACGTGCAGGTTGCAACTTTTCTATTTGTCTAAATATTTCAACTTGTTGCATAAAAATGATGACTTGTCATTATATAATTACATAATATTGCTATAATATATGCTGAGTACACGTCACAATCATTTACACTAATATCACTTCAGTAACAGTAATTGATTGTCTTCTTTAAGTCTGCCACTCTACACTAGTACTACTGTACTCTGATAGTCCTCTAAATAGCTGCATTAACCTGAAACTGTCGAGAAAACAGAAAAGTTAAGTCCGTAATGGGTCTAGGCAAGTGTGAAATATGACGTCGTTACCAATGTGTAATCCTTCTCTATCACCCACTGGACCGAGAAAAAAATTTAGATAGACTTCTTGTTGGTCATCTAAAGTAATCGCAGCTGGCAACAAACACTAGCTCAACGTGATGATGACACAGGGTGTAGAAGAATAAAACGATAATAGGACGACGAAAGAAAACTAAATCCCAGCGACGATTTGGTCAAGGCATATAAAAGTGCAGAACCTGACATTTTACATTTAAGAAAAGGTTAAACGTAATAAAAACGGAACTCGAGTCGCACACTAAATGTGAAAACAACATAAATACGTAAATTTAAGAAGAGAATGTTTTGCACTTTTTTTTATACATGGTGTTATTAAATGATTTGATGACTAGATTATTGTAATGAACATGGAACGAATATAACAAAAACTTACATTTAATTTATCTAATTTGTTACTGCTTATATTCGTTGTTGTCATAATTATAATTAACTTAATCTCATTAGTTACTGTTTGCATTGATATTGTAACGTAGGCTACATTACCAGCTCTTACGTGTATTAAAAGTATTATACATGTATATATACTTTTTTTCCTCATTCCAGCATATCATTATAATTCTGTACTTAATATTTACGTTCGTATTAGCAACAATACTACGTAACAATACAAGCTATCATCGTTT
The DNA here is from genome assembly GCA_034695005.1 of Cryptops parisi. Taxonomy (NCBI): domain Eukaryota; kingdom Metazoa; phylum Arthropoda; class Chilopoda; order Scolopendromorpha; family Cryptopidae; genus Cryptops; species Cryptops parisi. The sequence continues at coordinate 20,008 of JAQIWH010000488.1, read as the reverse complement.
ACACTCACGTTGTTATGGCGAACCTCCTTGATTTAAAGAGTTCCGGATGGACAGGTACGGATCTGGGCAAGTATAGTAAGGACTAGAAATAAACTTGTGGCTGATATGGTAACCAAGGGGTGTCTAGAGGCAAACCTTGTGTTTATTATTCTTTGTGTAGTTTACTGTCTCATTAGCTTATGTTTATGCAGTTCATGATTGTAATTTAAATATGCGCTCAAATTTGCTTTATAAGCACGCGATACATTACTACTACAACTACTATGTAGACAGAAGGAAGGAAGGAAGAAAGGATCATCTGGGTGAATATTTACAGTACCTATAATAAATACCAAAATAATTGTCTTTCAGTTGACTAAAAAGTGACTCGATACACGGGGCCACGAAACTTAGACATCAATACTTGTTCCACACAGACACACTCTTCACATTGTCACAATATGGCCGCTGCGGTCCATTGGCCGACATGGAGACACACTCCACTTGTAGGTCACAAATTTTCTTCCCAGGACACACGAATACGACCAACGACAAACTCTGCTTTTGACGACTTGGGTTCTGCAAGTTCCTTTCTATGCAATTGTCACAGAATAAACACAGGTCTCATTCCAAATGACATATATCACTGCATATGTTTCAATGCTCGTGATTTTTTATTTTATTTTAAAACCGTAGAAACGAGTTATTGTGAAAACAATATAGTTCATGTTTGAACTGATCTATTGTTATGAACAGGATGTTCATAACAATAGATTCAGAACATCGTGGCGTAATGCTGTTTGTTGCTAAGTGAATACTATAAAACCTTTATGTAATAATCATCGACATAACTACTCAATAACAAACGTTTGAATGTCCATAACTCGGAATTGGCACGGACGTTGACAGCAGAATTTGCGTCTTGTTCGTGCTTCATTCTTAACACAACTAGACAACCGTTGTTCAACTCAATTTTAACTTAAATATTATGTTAATAACAAGTCAACATTAAAATAAAAAAAATTCTCGAAAGAAATTCTTGCTTATCCACACTTGATTAACACAAAATGAATAGTATATAGCAACCAAAGATGAAAATTAGAGAAACGTTAATAAACATGCAGAATTTAAATTAAACACCACTAAAAAGTGCAGAAACATAAAAACTTTTACTTCTTTACTGTATTGCAAGGTAATAAATTTTCAACCATAGTGAATGTGATCAGATAATGCATTTCAACATAATAAATTCGTGTGTTAAAAATTCGGTACCATTACAATTATAAGTTTGTGTTTTTTGAAATGGAAAAATTAATGGCATCAAGTTTTTTCGGTTGTTTCTTCATTTTTAGAAACACGTATTTTTAATTATATATATTTTTTTTTATTTTTGCCGCTTTTGAAAATTACAGTATTTCATTTGGTAACCCAATTAATTTCGGTTTAATTTCGCATTTTCCTCAACTCATCCACGAGAAAAAGACGACTGTACTAATAAAGCAGAACAACTGGTCATCATAATCAAGTTGCAACGTTTCCTCAATTTAATCAATATTTATCAGTACTGTACAGTATTCTTCTAGGAATGCTTGTCAATAACTCGCTTTTCGTTGATTTGGACCCAGGTGAATCAACGTAACAGTCAAGTTTTCCTAGATTTCCAACAATGAATAATACGTCGCAAAGAAGAAACTGCTATACAGGGTGATTCAAAATAACTATTCCCAATTTTCAGAAGTGGTAGAAGGCATGTAATGAAACATTTTTTAATACCATAGACCAGAAATACTTTGGAGATACAACGAAATTACGGAAATGAAAACGCCATATACTCTCAATGTGAGATGAAAGGTGGTTTTATTTCCAGCGGGTACAATGATTATACTGAACTAGTATCACAAAACGTATTAACAATATGTCATGAAAATTTCGTAATTTTGTTGTACCTCGTTACGGAAGCACTTGTGCACTATAGTTTATGATTAAATGAAGTTTCATTACACGCCATTTATCACCTTTAAAATTTTAAAATTGTTATTCTAAATTCATCCTGTAATTGAATCAAGTTTAACTTGACTTCATTGAATAAAGAACAGCAGCTGTAAACATTTTCTTAATTTAATTAGGAGGGGTTTTAATTTTGACAGTTTCGTTAAACTCAAGAAAAACGGAAACAGAACAAATTATGCATTTTGTAGCTGTGTTATGGTGAATTATTAGCAATTGCTAAAAAAAAAATATGATTAACTTTGGGGTTAAATTGGAGTTACAAAATGTTTTTTACTTTCCACTACAGTTGATGATAGGATAATATCTGCAGAATAATTAAAAAATTTCCGGCAACACTTTAAAGGGTAATTAGAACAAACAAAAAACACCATATAAACTAATGTTTGCAAACGCTTCGTTTGTGAGTTACAGACGCAATTGGCTCATTGGTGTAATGCAGATCTCGATATTAACAAAACCTATTCAAAATCAGCCAAAGATAAATCTTTAAAAGGGTGCGAAATTTCAGATAACACGTGTTTAGTTCTCCGTTCACTCAAATGCAGAATATTTTGAACATTTATTGTAAAAAAAACCACTAGTGACAACAACAGTTACAGTCCATTACACCGATGTACCAAACGTATGGTTTGTAACTCGCAAACGAATTACCTAAGTTCATGTGGCCTTGTTTTGTATTTGTTTTGGTGTATTCTACCACCCTTTAAAGTTTTGCAAAGAAATTTTGAATCACCCTGTACGTATTTGATTGCAAAAAAATTGGTCTATTAACAGATATTTCGCGTTATCCAACGAACCATCAATTCGGCTTTGGCGAGCCGCGGTGGTTGTTTACGCCATGCATTACGAGAATACGTTGATGACGTAAAACACCACTAACGTCAGCTGCCACAACAGCCAATCCACAGTCCTCGAACAACGGCTTTCGGCAGTGTCTAGTTGAAAGAACGAACGATAAATCCTAAAGACGCGGCACTGGATAAAGGATTAAACAAATTTTGCTTTAAATCTCTAAACGCAGAAAACAACGTGGACAGCTGGATGTCGCCCACGATTAGGAATGACGGATTTGCTCCGATTGAGAATTTGTTCGTAATTTAACCCATGAGAGAATAAAAAAAGGCTTTGACGTTTGTTTCAACTCAACCATAAAACATCAGAAATAGCTATTAAAAAGCTTATTAGATTAAAGAGCAACCAAGCATGCAATTTTTCTCATTAGTTATTTTTTCAATCGGATCAAATTCATTCGACGTTCTTCCGATTCTGCGTTATTCTATTAATTCTATAGTTTATATTGGACACTATTTTTAGTTACATACTTATACGGTATAAGTATTTATTTTTTAGGGAAACAAAGTATGCACTTCTGACCATAAAACAAGATTGAAAGAACTGTTGTAAAAAGATGACATTTTCACAATTTCGAGGAGACGGAGTTCAAAGATCTCAACTTGCCTTGTTTATGAACGACTTCGCACTTCTTGCACTAATATCTTTACAAATACTGTATTATTGGTTTTCTGAAAATTATGCGTTGGGAAGGTAGAACTGCACCTAATACATTCGAAAATGCCTTTAAGTCATTTTTGACAAATATATTACTTAACACCCTTTTACACCAGGCCTTTTGTTATAAAATTTTCATAATCTATTTTTTTTTTTTTGTGAATGTCTATCCACTCCAGTGATTTAGTCCAATTTAACCCAATTTATCACAATGGGAAACTTTTGCTGAATTGAATTCATACTGTTTTCAAGACTTTTTTTTATCATGCATTTTCTGTTTACAACCTTCCTGTTTACAACCTTCCTTCTGTTTCAATGGACCAAAACACTGTACCCTCACGTTTAATTATCTTCTATACATGTACACCTTTCCTATTAAAAAATTTTATTTTGATATACTAAAAAATAGAAAATACTATATTTGCCTTGAACAGAAAGGTACAGTTTGACTTCTTTAAAAGGCTTTCCCAAAGAGAAGATAAATGAAAAGAAAGGGGAAGAGAAAAGAACAGGCAATATTTACCAATAACTATTAATTGTGCTGATTTCATCAAAATTAGTTTACACCTACAGTAGATGCCTGCAGTATACTGATATGTTTATTGGCGTAGAGAACCTTATGTTAACTCAATTTAGTTGATTGTGAAAAAATTTTGGTCCATTTTTTTGGTTTTCCATTTTGTATTACTGTAAGTGATGTGTGTTTCAATTGGTCCTAGTTGACCGAATCCAAAATAAATATATAAACAAAATTCTATTCTTTTTCTAGTATCGGCAAAACATTTATTTATGTCATTTAGCAGTGTTGGATTTTTTCTATAATGCAAATTCTTCATTAAAGTCTTTACGACGATATAATGATGAAGTAAGGCGTGTCGATTGTTATTGCAAGTTGCTACCTAATTCAAAATCTCGAAAATACTCCGTATTTAAATTAAAAAAGCTTAATTTATGAATATATGCAAACTTATATTGTGTTAGTGATGATATTGCTACAAAAATAGCAGTTTGAATAAGAGACCAGAAGGCCTAGTAAACTGAAAGTTGGAATGGTGGTAGGTTGTACCCACTTCACACTTTCACTTCCCTCATATTAAACACAAGTCTATTAAAAATCATTTTTAAGCATACTCTTATACTGGCATGTAGCGTCTGCCATATTGGTTTTTAATTAACAACATATATGCAGTGATACTCGATACACTAAGATGAATCCAGACACCTCGTTCAACAAAATCCACCGAGTTGTTTTGTTTTGTATGCAACACTTTTATATACTGGCATATAGCGTCCACCATATTGGTGTTTCATTGATGTCATATAGCCAGTGTCACTCGTGAAAATAAGACGGATCGGAAAACATTTTACTCATCAAAATCCATCAAGCCATTTAGCCTGTAGGAGAGTATAAAGAATAATGCATATATGTCATATAGCATTCGCCATATTGCTTTTTCGGTGATACCATTAGCCAGTGTTATTTGGTAGGTCAAGACGAATCCATAGACATTTTATTCAAAAAAAGTAATCGAGTAGTTTTTTTTTTATATGTATAAACCTACAATTCACCCTCACTTATCAAAATCGATCGAGCCATTTAGGCTTTAGGAGAATATAAAAGATAATGCATATATGGCATGTAAAGTCCGCCATATTGGTTTTTCATTGATGTCATTCACCAGTGTTACTCGGGACTATAAGACAAATCCAAAGACACTTTGTTCATCAAAATCCATCGGGGTAGTTTTGTTTTTATAAAAACTCACTCACTCACTCAAAAGTGAAGCTAATATAAAGAGTATAAATACTAGTAAAAATAATAAAAGTTTTTACTACTTTTGTTATCCGTTGCTTTCTTTAACAAAATCTCGTTTTTGAAAAAATGAAAGTAACCTTTGAAGTTAGCATTTTCTAACTTGCACTTAATCCTAAGTTCACAATCATGAACGAGCCTTATAAATAAATAGAGTATCTTAAATTCAAGGTGCAAACCGAAGTATGCTGAGAATCGATGTTTCATTAAAAAAAATAGAAAGCAGCAACAATCGATGATGGCCAACGACCTAACTTTTTTTTGAGCTTGAGAAACAAAACCAGGTAACGGAAAAGACAAACTTAGAATAATAAGACGAGTCAATGAAGTTAATAAGAAAAAAAATGCTAATTTAAGAAAAATTGAGGGAAAAAAGTGTAATTCCATCATAGACGCGAAAATGATTTTTTGGAGCTCTCAACGAGTTGATTCTTTGCAATCAATAACAAGAAGGATACGAAAAAAAAACTGAAACAAGAATTCGTGGTGAAGCAGCGCCAATGCAACAGGTGATCAATAAATCTTCCAACACGAAAAGCAATGTGAACTAGAAACTTGCGGTCAAAAAGCAAACGACAGATTCATTGCTTCGGGTAGCAACAATTCTTCGCCAAATTGATGACCAAGTCGACGAGTTGAATCTTAATGCAAACAGCAATTTTCGACTAGATTCTTTTCAATTTGGATTCAAGAAAAAAAAAACACTAACGAGTCGTCGATCGATTGAGTTCCTTGCTTTCCAGAATGAACGATCCCCTCGTGTTGGACTACATAGCTATTTATGAAAGGAAACATGAAGTCGCGTCATCGTCTACCTCAGCTATGTTATCTAAGAGTGTGTGTACTCAGGTTCTTTTAAAAACTGGAAATAAAGTGCCTAGCAACAACAAAATAATTGCTTAAACGCAAGTTAGTTTTTAACTCTCATATGGATTATAATAAGCATGATATTTTATACTGTGTGAAAATGGTGAAACGTTTTATAGGCCATTAATAGAATTTTGTAAATATTTATGACATAATCTTAAGTGCTCATTTGTAGGTTTTCTTTATGAAACCAAACAGTATTGTATTACTTTGCCATTTAGCTGAATTTGCACATCACTACACACCGAGGTGAACTTTTTTTTTCCGGACTGAAACCTTAAAACATTGGACCCAACATTGTCGGTAGGTAATCACTTTTGAGACTATATCATTAAAAACGTGCCTGCAGAACTTTTGGAGAGCTAGCTAATTAGCATGCTCACTTAAGAAACTTCGATCAAAAACATTAACAAAAATACTAATTCTGTACGAAACATTTCATCAGGGCTTGTGCAAATAAGTCAATTTTAAATGAACAAGAAATTTAGGCTATTGTGGAATCAAAGTGAAATTAATAATAATGATCGTTTTACATTAAACTACGTATACATATGAAACGCAAGTGTGTGTGTGTGTGTGTGTGTGTGTGTGTGTATGTGTGTGTGTGTCTCTCTCTGTCTCTCTTTCTCTCTCTCTTTCTCCCCCTCTATCTTTCCGTAGAAAAATGTTTTCATTGACAAGTAAAAACAAGGGTTTTACTTTAACACAAGGGTTATTTTAACACCATAACAATGGTATACAATACTGAGTATAAAAGAGAGATACAAGTCAGAGTGCATCCTCACGTGCTATAGCACAAATTAACCGTACTTGATCAGTGAATCGGTTTTTATTACAACCTTTTATTTAACTTTGCTTGTTCGTTGTGTGCACGTGTGCGTGTATGTGTGCGTGTGTGTGTGTGTCTTTCTGTGTGTGTAGGTGTGCGTGTGTGTGTGTGTGTGTGTGTGTGCGCGCGCTTTAACATCTTTGTGGTCTATGTGACCAACTTTCCGATATCCCAGAAAGCTGAAATTTAAAACGTAGACACAGTCCCGTGGTAAATTTAATTCAGTTAAATTTTGACGGTTCAATGTCGTGTCAATTTCGAGAAAATATCACGATAAGATGGAGCTTTTCTCGCATAGTTTACTACATATAGTTCATCTGAGCAATCATTCAATGTTGTGAATCCATTGAAACCAGCAATTAACACAAATCAACAACAAGTTACAGGAAAAAACTTTTTTTCTTAGCATAATTTTTTAACCGGGCTTCATACTGTGCTTTTATTTTTAAACCGAATTTTAAAAGCAGAAAGATATTTTTGTTGAATTGTGTTAAGTGTTTATTTCAATGGATTTACAAAAATGAACGATTGCTCGGATGAACTGTTAATAGTAAACTATTTATACAATATATATGTAGGTAATGTAAATATTGGAGAAAAACAAACCATTGTCAGTTTTTGATAGTATGTTAATGAAATATGTTTTGCATAACGATTATTTTTAGTGTTTTGTGTTTGTCCTTTTGTTCTGTACTCATTGGACCTTTCGGCCTGTTCTTAAATAAATAAATGTTTATTTATAACAATTTAGCTTAACAATGTTTCAATTCAATTCAGTGATTGTTAACATCTCAGCAACACCCTACGAGAAAAAACTCCTCCTTCCTGTGACATTTATGCGACATTGTCACGACGTCGTTCCGTCAAAATTTAATTGAATAAAATATCACGCGGGCATACGTTTCAAATTTCCGCTTTCAGGGATATCGGGAAGTGGGTCAAATTAGAAATCAAAGAAGTCCATTCTCATAAACAAAGATCTAACCAACAGGCCAAGTTAAATAAAAGGTTATAAAAATATCTTTCCACATGTTTGTAGTGGAAAGATATACTGTACTGTAAAGATATACTGTATACAAATACTGTCTTTCTATAATAATTTGGTTTAAAAACAAATGCACAGTATCAAGCTAAATTAAAAGGTTTGACTAAATAAAACCAAAGTAAACAACAAAACGAAGTTTTTTCGTATTATTTGTTTATCTAAGGCTATCGTACAATTATTTAACACGTCTTTAAAAATGTACATGAAAATCAATTAAACCATTAATCTACATCTTATGTTTGGGATTTTTCCTGAAATGGCCACTAATATCATAAAGACAAATTAAACACTCAGCTTGGCTCTGACTCGAAGTACTGTTATTACAAGGCGTTGAAGCCCCGTGGACGTTAAAAATAAACTAGTATTTTAAACAGTTCACATCCCGCGTGGTTTTATTTTAATATTCAAAATTAATATTAAAGTTCTTGACCACACATTCAGGTGTAATAATTTATCTGAACGTTGGTTTTTCCAAATTAATGCAAGGTTGGTTTGAAATGAGTTTCGAGCTTTTCCAGTTTCATTGGAACGATAACGCCCATAACTTCATTTAAATCTAAAATAAAACGTTATAAAAATATTGTACGAGCAAATGAAAATGAAGACGTTTGTTTGTTTTAATTATCTTATCAAATTTAAACAACCAGTAACAAATTCAGTGAAAGCATGAAGTAGCATTAATAATGGTTATTTCAGTACGTATTTGTTTAACGTTGACAATTTAAATATTAATATCCGTATCATGTCACAATACTGTATATTTTTTATTTATTTTGAGAAGGGAAAGATTTAAATGTTATTGTGAACACCAAATCCTACGCTCAGTCAGTGCTAATCTACAATTTACTTATTTCAAGTATCTCAGTAAACCAATTAACTAAAATGTTTAAACGTGTTAACATGTAATGTTAACATACGCACGCAATATTCCATAAGCTATACTTTTTCATAAGGCTAATTTTTACTTAATTTAAAATACGACTGTTTCAACTGTAAAATTCTGTATCAACTGTTCATCAAACTTGTATTGATGATTCAACAAATAAAAACTATTAAAATGTTTCTAATTCCCATTAATATTAATAGGTGACCTGCACTATAACAGCCGAGATCATAATGTTATCGGAATATAATGTTATCGTTGTTTGAACTCACGTTGTTATAATTGTTATTGTTTTTCTTGTGTGTTAAGTGGGTTTTTACTTGATGTCATGGAAACATTTCTCCACGGACAAATAAAGAGAGAACAATCTGCCGTTTATTGTTTGCGAGCTTTATGCCCGTCAACAATGACGAGAGGCAATTATTTCAATTCATGTACATTATTCATTGATGTTACTTTGCAACATTCGTTACAGTTATTTATTGTTTTACCTCATGTTACTTCAGAACATTCGTTGATTGGTGTTTCATGTTTACTTCATCTCATCAGTTACTAGTTACAGTATATTTGTATTGGAACACATTTATTATGTTATATTATAGTTACGTTTGTTATTAGTTATTGTTATGGAAACATTGTTCCACGAAAAGAGGCACAAGGAGATAGCGATAGAGAGAGAGAGAGAGAGAGAGAGAGAGAAACGAAAACTTTTCTTTTAAATGAGGAAGTTATTTCACAAGCGGTGTAAGACCATTTTTGTAAATCCTTTGATTAAGCCGTGGGGGTAAACAATAAGACTATTTTGTTTGGTAGTGTACTTATAGATTTCCCCACCCACTGTCACAAATTCACCCAATCTTCATTAGCACAGCAAGTATTGAGATTTTCATGTTCTGAACTATATATATAACCCATTTTTTCTCAAACTGGGTTTAAATGGACTTAAGCCACTTGTGAACTAACCGCATCATATGGTTTAATAATTTTTAACTAGCTGTTTAAATAATAGCGTGAGATAAAAAATGAAAGTTGATGATAAATACAACTAGTACCGAAGTTGCTTTCTACTACCGAAACACTGTAATAGTTTGACTATAGAGACAAAATTTCCTCAGTCATTGGCAGCTTACAAATTCTAATGTTTCAACTAATAGGTATAATATTTTTAAACAGTGGGGACGGTGGAATGCTGACAGTTAGCTAAAACAGTAAAAAAATAGTTAGCTAAAGAAAACATGTTTCGGGGCAATACTTCCTATAAATTCAATCAAAACACCAGCAACTATGATAAAACACAACCCTCATGTGATAATTTTGTGAACTCATTACTATTGCACTTCGGCAAACTACGTTGTACGTGCTACAATGAATATAAAAAATTTAAAAAAGTGGGGTTGATAAAATGTTAGCTAAAAAACAGTTAGATAACCAAACAGTTATCTAAAAAACATATGTTTTGGGACATACTTAATGAAAACACACTACGAGCAACTATGATAATACACAACCCTCAGGTAATAATTTTGTGAATTCGTTACTATTGTACTTTAAAAATGCAACTACATTAAGTGTGTGTACGAGTATGTGTATGTGGGTGTCACTCACACACTCATATAAATGTGGGTGTGTATCACGGCGCCTACCTGTAGGTCCGATAATAGTGATGACACGGCCGTCTTCGCTTCCGCGGGTTCTGGGGGTAGTGGGTGGAACGAGGGGGGAAGAGGTTTTGTTGCTCATTCCCCGCGACAAAACAAAATGGCCAAGGGCCTAGCAGGTTCACTAAGGGGACCCGTCCATCGGTCCTCACTGCCCCCGCCACGACTTGGCAAAGCACTCAGAAACTCTGCTAAACCAGATTCCACGCCGACCGAATGTGCACACGTGAGACCGTAGCTCAAGCTGAGCATGGAGGAGAGTAGCGGATATCGAACGAGAAGCAAGTAGCTTCATCACCAATCACTCGTTTTCTAGCCGGGTATACACTTTACTTTCTCCAAGAAGTTGTAAGTCAGAGTGGTGTTTGAGCAGTTTCAACTTCAACATATCACACGATGTCGTAATAACTAGGATGACACAACACTACTGTTGTTGTGGTGTACTTACAAGTTTTGATTCCGAACTTTAGACAACAAGTTTTTTTTCTTTGTCATAAACTCGGATGAAATCATAGATCGGTATAAGAGTGGTGAAAAACAAGCATCTTTGGTAGTATCAGTTTGTGTGTGTGTTTGTCACACCTGTTGGAGAAAAAAAAAACCTATTTGGTAACTAAGCCACGTGCGTCATCTTCAGTCGTACGAGGTCAACATAGACTTCGAATTCATCCATGCACTGTAAAGTCTAACTAAAATAGTGATCTTCTTTCTCCATGGGATGTTATGTGACCCGTGTCAAAATTAACTTGCCTCGGCAGAGCAAAAAAGATTTTAAAAGAAAAATCAGACGCGGAAGAATAGGCAAGAAGAAGAAAAATATTTTGCCATGTGATTCGCCACGCTCGTTGACTGTTGATCGATGAAGTCGGAGATGTCAAGACGTAACAGTGGATATATGTTGGTGGAGCTTGCTATTTCATCCGAGCCATGAAAAGTGATGTTGTTGCCGCTGCTGCAGCCCGGACGAGTGTAAAAAGGAAGAGTAAAGCTTCCTTTCAGCTCGTTCGCTCGCTAGCTTTGCGTGCATTTGCGCATGCGTCACACATGCCCCGATCCCCGTTGAAGGATTGGTCAACAAATAAAACCGGGGAGAGTAAATAAAATTCAAATAAAAAAAAAAAAATTCCACAGGAACCTTCTATCATTGTTCTATAGGTTATGCTCCGCATCTGTCATTGACCTGTTCGACAAAACTTGGTTTGAATTTTTTTTACGAGAACAAAGAATTTGTTAGAAAGAACGAACACGAAAACTTGATGCATTTATAATTGAACAGCTGGTGTAAAGAACGAACGTAAAAGGGTGTTAAGTAACATTTTATAAAAAAATTAACTAGAAGCATTTTCGAACGTGTTAGGTGCAAATCTACCTTCCCAACGCATAATTTTTAGCAAAGCAACAATATGTGCAATGATATTAATGCAAGAAACGTGAAGTAACCCATAGAAAGCAATGCAAGTTCAGATCTTTGAACGAATTTTCTCGAAATTGTACAAATGTTTCTTAAACACGATTTCTCGAAATTGTAAAAATGTTACTTAACACTCTTTTACATCAGGTTCTTATTTGGCACTTAATCGAAAATTGGATGCTACTTGTCGCATATTAATTTTTATATTAACTATTCTCAAAATGGTAGGCTGGATTCTTGAAACGGTAAAGCAAAATCAACATTAATACTAAAAAGCTCAAGCGACAAAAACACACACAAAAAAACAACCCAGAGTAACAGACCAACTAAATTTGGGTGCTAGTGAAAGTTTAATCTATCACCAGTAAAAAAACAACTTAAAGGAACCATTTTTCACTTCACTGACCGGGTAAACATTTTTTAACACCTCCACCTGACAAAATCATAGATCAATATAAGACTGCAACGAGCATCGTTGGCACCAGGTCGTATATTTATCGCAACTGAGAAAACTCATTAAAAGTACCGTATTTTGTAACTAAGTTACGTGCGTCTTCACTCGTATATTTATCGAATAAGAGTGTGAAAATGGCCTACCCGTAACGTAAAAAAACGGTACAGTGAAAATAAAAGGTTCTCCGGTTAATAAATTATTAAACTATATAAAAGGCAAGTCTCGCTTTTTCTGTCCGTGGAGAAATGTTTCCAATAAAAACAAGTAAAAAACACACTTAGCACACAAGGAAAACCATAACAACGTGAGTGCAAACAAAGAAAACTTACGTGCTATATCACGGGTACCCTACTAAAACTATACCTTACTATGGTGTTTATCAGATTTGGGAGTTATGCATTTGAGCAAAAGTTTACTTTGGTTACAAAGTACAATAGAGCGTCGATTATCTGAACTAATTGATAAACATGAGTGTTCATAAAATCGATTCGTTCATATAATTAGATATTAATAATTTATGTGCATATATGGAAATAATGTTTTCTATGTTTGAGTACAAGTTTTACCATTTCGAATTTTTGTGGTGTAAACTCTTAGCCTATTTATATTTCATTTCTATTCTTCGATTAACTTAATAAAAAATTGCAATATTTATTGCATCGCAAAAAATTTCAATATCTTTAGGTGCAAAAAAAAATTTCAAAAACATGCAAATTTTAGAATCTTAGTATTGAAAATTCTGAAATGCTGTGAGACTTTTGGGACACTCTCAAGAATGTTAACGCTAAATGTTTTAAGTTTTAAAGTTTTAAGGCATTTTTTAATGCATAGTTTCATTACATCGTAAAAATGCAGTTCAGCATAATCGATTTAATGGTTTTTTAAAACAATAATAAATTGCGAATGTTTATAATCCATATGTAAGCATTATTTAGTTAAATACTGTATTTTAGTGCACGGTAAAAAATCGACCAGCGTTGCAGAAAAGCTTTAAGAATGGCGGAGCTTTTTGCCATTACGCAGTACAGTACAGTATTTGCAATATTATTCAAATTGTCTTTTTACAATTTATTAATATTTAATAAATATATAGTACTCGTACAATATTTAGATACCCCATTACTCAAATACTGTAAACTGAGTTTGTTGGTTTTTTGTTAAAGAAAACATCAGTTCCCAAATATTTCGAAATATATTTAACACACTTTTTGCCATATGCAACTAATGTTATTTTAACTTATGTTTTTTTTTGTAGAACCAATCAATATCGTTGAACGATGACATACTGCAAACATCTGCAAAAAAGTCATGATTATAGTTTCTATGTTTATCTTGATTTTTATGGCTTCCATTAATCATTTAATATGTAGAACAAATCGATGATAGTTATCTTATGTTTTCATTCATTACACGTTTAAAATGAACGTTGTTATTTATTCTATTAAATCAACATTTTTCTACATTAAGTCGTATGGTAACAAAAATTATATTGTTTTTCATCATTATTATAAATTAATATTCTTAAATAACTCACATCACTAATCTGTTTTTTTTGATGTACTGTATAAAAAAATCGATAATTTAAATCATTATTTTCTTTTCGGCGCAATTAACATTCTTAAATAAGTCACACCACTAATCTATCGTGTGTTTTTTAAATGTATATAAAAAACTAATCGTTAATTTAAATCATTGTTTGATTTTTAACACAGCCCCGGGAGATAATTTATATAATAATGAAAAAAGACATTTCAACAAAGGTCTCTTTTTTCAGTTCCTATTTTTTCTTACTCTTTTCTATAGCAGCTTGACAACTACAAACTACTATCCAAACACTAGATTTGACATCATTTTGCCTATAAAATTTTTTTTCAATAAAGACGCCTCAAACGAGAAACAAATGCGGTAATAGAAATCATCACTAACGACACCCTCACAGCCATCATCATCGTCGTCTGGAAGCCTGTTTCAGCTCTTCGACGTCACTATGACGTCAGAAATTGCAATAAGAAAAGCGAGAAACAGTATGGTTCCAAACGACCTCATCAAGCCGACGTGACTGCTGCTGACGGCTGATTCAAAAGAGGCACAAAGTATGTTTAGCTTGGCTTTCAGGTTTTAAAGATTTGCCTCATTTGTTCGAGATCTTTGCCAAACGTCTCAGCCAACCATGAGTGTTACCTTAATGAAACTCTTTATTTTGAATTTGTTTAACCGCCCTAATGACATGGTTCGCCATTCCTAAATTGGATTTTAAAATTTTACACCTTTTTTGTCAGTTAACAGCATGATAGGAATTTTTGAATAAATCATGAGTAGTAAAAATACATACAGATATACTTCTTTATAAAAAGAGAATAAATATAATATGTACTGTATAAACTGTATAGTAGCGTATGTAATTATCGAATTTATATAGGGTGAGTAAAAAGTACAGTTCTATGAGAATACACGGCAGCTATGCTGGAATGGTAAATTATTAAGTGCATATTTTTTAAAACTTAAACTGGTATCTATACTCATAGACACTAGGAGAGCTGAAAACAATCCCGTGCCGCTCATGGCAGTGGCTGTTGCTTAATGCACCTCTTTCTATAAATACAAGACTAAAAGCGATAACAAAGAAACCCTGATTATAATATGGCCAATGTGCCGACATTTTTATTATGTATTTGTGTGCTTCTGGTCGGGACATCATAAAAGTGATATCATAACTTGAATGATAGACATAAAAAATTTTTTGCTTTTACCCTAGCTCGTTAAATCTGCAGTTGAAAATATATATTTTTTAATCATCTAAAACTGAAAAGAAAAATATTTTCTTTCCTGTCCTATTCTTTAGTTCTTGAGCAGTATTCCAGAGATTGTTCGATTCCAGGCTGGAACAGGAAAAGAAAATATTTTCTTTTCTGCTTTGGTGTACCCCCAATGATGGCATCAACCATGATGAAAATAAAGATTTTCTACTCTACTATAGTATGTTTCTCTTTATCAATGACAATTTCAGAACAACTAAAGTCTAAAAACTAAAATAACTCCACTGCATAGTAACAGTGACAAGCAGAGAAGCTGCATTTTAATTACTATTGTTGGATCAATTTTTTCAGATAGATTGTGGAATTAATGAAACAACATTGAATTCTGACAAAATGTAATATTTTCTACAACTTTCTACATATGACTTGGTAGCTATTACTCGTAGCTTCGAATGTAACAATGATCTTAAAAATTTATTTCAAAGACAATGGAAATACTACCGTTGTAAGAAACCATACCAAGGTGCCATTACATCTCAAACTCAAACATTTTCATTATACTGTAAAATAACCTTTTAAGTATTTCTATGGAACACACTATGGTACATTTTGACTCACACTGTATACTGCAGGTTTTAATTCCTGACACTACAGTTGATAACACCCTTTGCAGGGATTCATTATGACACGGTGGTATTATAACACGGGTCACAGCCTGTTCCGCTACCCCCCGCGGTATAAGCGGGAAACGTTGTACAGATTTTATTAATTTTCAACTGTTCACATACTTATACTTTGTCGTCGAGATATTAATCAACGGTGGGTTGTTTTGGTAACACTGCTTAAAACTAAGGCTATTTAAGATTTTGTGCTGCTCGTATTATCCTCCCTCTGCTGGCGTTACTGAAACCCAAAACCTTTCCGCTAAACTTTTGTCATGGTTACGCTACACCCTCCCCCCTCCCGATTTAGAATTGATCAAATCAATCACATATCAAAATTCTCACTCCGTTGCCTTGGTATGATACAAAATTTATTGGCTCGCAGCTCAAAGGATAATTCATTGCAAATGTACTAAAGGAGCGCACCATCTGCGGTTGGATGGGAACGTTTGGAATTCCTGCCGGTTCGTCTTCTGTGGATTTGCTCAATGGTTGGTTTACATTTAGGGGGTTTGATACGAATTCTTCGACTTGCATACCTAACATCATTAACGAGGTGAAGATTAACGTACCGTTGTTAGCAATTACGTCACAATGTTCTTTTTGGGATTTCTTACTTCCTGTACGGATTCTATTGTTTTCGCTTTTGTAATGTAGTTCGCTGTAGTTCGTAAACCAAAAAAAAAGCTGCCGACTTGAAATTTTCACATCTTGTGTATTGGACTTAGCCAAAATCTAAAATCGCATTAAAGCATATTTATATTAAAATCATATTAAAACAACGTTGACATTTTTTATATTATACGCTTTTATTTAGTTTCCTCTGTCTGTTTCTTCAAATCTTGTAATCGATTTTTAACCCGGTTTCCCAAATATTCAATCGACTTGAAACTTTGCATAAGATTCTTGATGATAATTCAATATTCTATCAAATTCAAGTTTAACCTCCCGCCCTTTTCAAGACTCGTGGGGACACTTGTGTTGAATGTTTGACAGTTTGAGTGAGCGAGCTTCCACCTGATGATTGGTGGCTTCACTGCACTACTATACTACTAGCAATACGTTAATATGATTCCACCCTGTCAGACACGTTTATTCACCATACAAGTTAAGGATGGAATTGTTTAGTTACAAGTAGTACAGATATACTGACGTCAAAAAAAATGATTGTTCGGATGATGTCGGAAAGACATGACTGATCGTGGCATCTAATAATTGCTTTGAGACATACAAATGTATATCTCAACGCAATTATTTACTAATAAACTATTAACCTTTCCTTAGTGCTAATCATACCGGATATCCCAGCAAGGCTTACCAAATTTATACTCGAAAAGTTAATGCAATGAAATTTCTGAGTTTTGGTTATGATAGCTATAAAATAATATAAATTGATAAGCTGTGGCTGGGACACCAGGTATAGTGCACAAAGTAATTCAGAAACATGTCTTCGAGTAAACATGCATTGAATTAAAGGTGTATTTTCATTTGTGCGTAAATATGCGAGTTTAAAAGCGAACTGTGAGCTGAAAAAAAAAAACGAAATAGAAAATTTACCTTATTATATAGTCATTGTCTACCAATTTTTTTCTTTTGCACGCTTTTAACATGTGAGTTTACGAGAAGAAAAATTTGACTCTTTTCTGCCTTTTTTGTCCTGGTTTTAATAAAAAATATAATTGCTACAATTTTTCCACTTTGTTTGTAAAGAAGTGAACCTTTAAGCTAATAATTTGAACCCAGTAAGCAGGATCTATTGAAGAGTTAGTTGAAACGTAAAATGACATTTGATTAACTTAAATGCTTGATTAATATGTTGTAATCGATGATCAATATTAAACCGCATAATGTAGAACCATATTTACTTGTCGATCATGTGTGCAATTTTCTTGTAGTTTACCAGACAATTGGATTATCCGTATATAGAAAAAAAATTATCTCTGCAAGGTAAAGTTAATGTCGCTAATAAATTCCTAAACAAAAGGCTCTCATGGGACTTTCTTGTAGAACTCATTGAATGATTAAAAGACTAAAAAATAATATTTTAGCTCGGTTACTCAAGTTATTTTGCAGAACAGTGGAGATTTTGTTTCAAAAGCAAAAAATGTTTTAATTTGAAAAAAATAATTATGTGATTAATGCTATTAAACGCTTTAGAAAGATTAAAAATTGAATTAATATTAAATTCAAAATTAGTTATATTCAAGCATAAAAGATACCGTAATAAGCCTAATCATGACAATGTCACTTTTAATCATATGCATAACCATTATACATTATTTATTATACATATGCTTGTATTGTTATGACCTTATAAGCAATCGAGAGATCGTGAATAATATATACTGTATAACTCATGTCATTAGTCAAGATACTGTAATTCACATCGGCTTCCTAATACTCAACTGACAAGCATTCAGAGCAATGAGATTGTCAATTTATAAACGCTAAATTGACATTATATTAAAGGTACAGTGCATTTTTGCTTCTTTGACTGAGAAGCAAAATATATTATTTCTATTAAACCACATAGACTCCAAAAAGCTATTGATCCATACAAAATTATTCTTGTGAAAACAAAAGTTCTTCTTTTTTACAGTACAGCTCGTAGAAATCAAGTATCGATTTTCTAGTACATGGGAATATAAAGACAGTTTCATTAACTTTAACATCAATAATTAATTGTTCATCGATTTAACCAATGAGAATTTTTTTCTATTTAATCACGCAATGTTACTTGTGATAAAAAAAAGCGTTTTTTTATGGTTCAGAAAAGTATTAATTAACTTTACCTGAGCAAAATAAAAAAAAACAAAACATGTCAATCTGACTCCTCTGTAGCTCCTGTTATATTTTTATACTCTTTATATTGGCTTTACTTGTGAATGAGTTTGTGAGTGAGCTGGGAATTTAAAGTATACTGCCATTTACAATCGTTTATAGACTATAGGTTTACTGTATAGTCCGATGTACCAAAAAACGCATAAAACAAGAATTGCATAAGTACATCGCTAAAACTGCAAAAGTTCATAAGATAATAAAAAAACTGCATAAGTACAATGTAATAAAATCGCATTTATAAATCATCACCATCATCATTTTCGGGCCTTATCCCGGCGGACCGCTGGGAACGCCTCCTGGTGGGCAAGCCCACGCAGCACAGACCGCCATCTCGTCCGATCCTCTGCCGCAGCACAAACATCGACCCAGCCGTTGAGAGAGACCCTGTCACAGACTTTGGAAAGCTAGTCTTGCTATCTGATTCTTGGTCTCCCTCTTGGCTATTTCTCGACTGGACGTGTATTCCAGATCCGGTAGGTCAGTCTTTCTCAATGCATTCTCAGGACATGCCCGAGCCATCTCATTTGAAATCTCTCTATCCAGAGAAGTAACGATTCGACTTTGAGAATTTCTCGAATTACAAAACTCCACACTTTGTCGAACAAATTACGTCCTGCAACCCTTCGAAGAAATCTCATTTCGGTCACTTTCATCCGCGATCTCGTTCGTTCGATCGTTACCCAGAACTCTTGACCATAAGTGAGGGTAGGGCGAAAGATGAAATTGAAAACGGAGTTTTGCCGTCTTGCTTCACTATCGCTTATAAATGACTCCTCGATACAGCTGATGCATCACTGCACCAGCCGCCCCAGTTCGTTTATCGATTTCTTCTTCCATCTTTCTATCACTCGAGAACGATACCCCGAGGTACTTGAGCTTCTCCACCTGGGACAATAAAGCCCCACTAACATGCAGGGCACATGATTTCGGTTTCCGAGAGACCACCAGTGTCTCGGTCTTAGCAGTGTTGATTTTCATAGAGACCGATTCACACTCGAGCGCAAATCTGGTTCAGTGCGTGCTGTAGGTCAGACTGGGAGGGTGTACTAACACTGACGTTCCCAATCATTACACTTTCACTGTCTTAGCTGCGTTTGATGACCCTGTTTATATTCACCATATTTTTGAAAGCTAGCTATGGTAGCAGCACTAATCTCAAACATCCTGCCTATTTCCGGTTTAAATTCGTAGCGCATGTTTACCTGTGTTTGGCGAAGGAAAGGGGGTATTATTTATTATTTATTTACCGCAGCCATCAGTAGTCTTGATTGAGTGTCTAGTTTATTTATTC
>JAQIWH010000487.1:0-48407 GCA_034695005.1 Cryptops parisi | reverse complement strand
TACAGATATTCCGACCGAATTGGGATCCAGTTCACGATTGACGATCACATTATCCACCCTGTAAGAAACTTGTTTTTCCGAATTCTGTTTGGGAAACAATATTTAATGTAAAATTATGAATTTGTATACGTGAGAATTGTTAATTGAACGATTCGAAGTTTGGATAAAATTAACTGCATGCGTTGTAATTTACCGCAACTGCCATAATGAAATTAATTTTGTTTAAGGTAGAATCGAATCCCCCAAACTCCATTATTGAAGTGACAAACTGCTTGAAGAAAGTAAAGAACCGATGTTGAATTTTATTATTATTGTACAACTAGCTGTATGCCTAGAGTCTATGACTAGAGTTTTTTCAATAAGCAGTTCATCGTTTTAGCTCATGTTTCCTGGAAACTACAGCTAAACTAAACTAAAGTATATTCCAGTTGTAGTTTACATTCCAGTATTCTGTTGTTGTGATTGTAAATAATCCTGTGTAAATCATTGTTTACCCTCACGTTGGTGTGGCAAATACCGAGAGTTCTAAAGTGCGACACACTCACAAGCAAAGGAAATTATATACCTTGTTTTATATAGTCTACAAAATCAACTGTAAAAACTATAATAAGTGATATATTGGCCAAACTAAATGGATCTTTATAACCAGAGTTAATGAACACCATAAAGACGTCGAAAAACACAATAAGAACAACGCCATTACTCTACACACACAAAAACACAAACATTACATAAATTGGGACAGCGTTTAAATTTACACACGAAAAAAAATCAACTGAAAAGACTTACAATAAAATAGATTAAAAATTTTTTTTAAAAAAAGGCTTTTATTTTCAAATGCACTAAAAGTTAAAAAATAACATTTTCTTGAGTATCCTAAAAATGTTCTTAACACATGACTAAAACTAAAAGCGTGGGATGGGTGCGTACATTAATTAAGGTGTTTGTAGTTAAAAGAACAAGCCCACGCTTTTATTTTTAATGATGTGTGTTAAGAACATTATTAGGATACTCAAGAAAATGCTATATTTTAACTTTTAGTGCATTTGGAAATAAAAGCCTTTTTTTTAAAAAAGTTTTTTAATTTATTTTATTTTATACTTTTTCATTTTAATGTGTAAAAAAACTTGAAACTTTATGAAAGAATTTTCTATGAATGAAACAATTTTGAAGAAATGAAAGAATTTTCTATAAATCAAAATGACCAGGTTATCAAACAAAAGAAGTAAGCTTGGGATGGCCTCAGGGTTTAGCAGGTGTAGTTGTCAAATGTGAATAACGGGTTGCAATCTGGTCTTGTGCATATATCAACATATCCACTCAGTGAGAAAATGTCCAATTTCAAGTGTTGTTTTTATGAATTCCCAAGGGAGTAATCAACTTTAATTTGATAGAATATTAAATAATATTTATAAATACATAAGTAAGCAAAATTTCAAGTAAATTGGACAACGAAAACCAGGTAAAAGATAGCTTCCAATTTACGAAAATTTTGAATGTAACACACAGAGTGAACTAAATAAAAGCCTTTAATAAAAATTAACAGTAACAAAGGTAAAATTATGAACACATACAATAATTCCAAATTTGGAAGCAAATAATGGAAAAATAGAACGACCACTGTTCCGAAGCCAAAAAAAACATCACATTGCCCACCATGAATTCTTGCCTTCTCCCGCAAACCAATTGGCTCCATACAACTGATCCTTTTTTGCTTGTTCACCCCCTAATGTTTTCTCACTCTATACATAATTTTTTACCCCTCATCACTCCACATTCACTATTCGCTGAAAAAAGAAGTAAATCTGTCGAAACTTTTTCAAAGGTGTACTTCAACAATTTTCAAAATAAAATGGCTTGTATTGAAAAAGCTGAAACAATTTTTTAGTGAAAAAATCTCATTCACCATTTAATGCCATTAAAAATTACAGTCCAAAACAATTTTTGTTAAAGACATCCTTCATTTACTTGTTTTACATACCTCAAATTTTAGTTCGTCAGGACCAACATTAGTCATAATTTTTGCAGCTTCACATGCCTGGAATAATCAGAATATTTGATGAATATACAATACTTTATACAGT
Organism: Cryptops parisi; assembly: GCA_034695005.1. Taxonomy (NCBI): domain Eukaryota; kingdom Metazoa; phylum Arthropoda; class Chilopoda; order Scolopendromorpha; family Cryptopidae; genus Cryptops; species Cryptops parisi. The sequence continues at coordinate 46,323 of JAQIWH010000487.1, read as the reverse complement.
ACGTGTAACATCAATAGTGTAGAAGTTTTGGACCTTTTCGTTGATTTCTGAAGCACTTAAAAATAACTGAAAGAAAAGGGTGATGAAATTTATACTTCCCGCAACAAAGTATGTTTTTTCGTTTAAGTTAATTTGCGTGAGAGACAAAGATCTGACCAGTAAGCAGATGTTGATCAGACTACTTCCTAGCCAAATAAACACCAAAATAGCAAAAGTTGAATTGAATTCGTCTATCAAGGAACTTAATATTTTGAATTGCTTGTACTGGTCCGGAAGGGCCGTGGAACGCAATTGACGAGAAAATTTTGCGGAAAGGCCAAGAAGTCGGAAATTAGCACTGAAGATCATGAATAGGAACGAGCAAAAACTGATTACAATCATTAATAAGTTATCGATATAAAGATAGATAATCGCAATGGTCGTCTCCTGTACAATATACAGAAAATAATTTCCATTGGTGAAGGGCCTTTTCAGCACTTTGCTCGCATAAACCATAGCACTTTTATTATTGAATTCTTCCAACATGGCCGTATAGAAACATACAGTCACTGTGATGACTAGAACACACAAAACTGCCAAACGAATTAATACTTTCTTTTGAATTTGTTTTAATCTTTCTTTTGGCAGATTTTGACAGGTGTCCAAAAATCTGTGGTAAAAATTGTTGATTTTTCTTTGCCTCAAATATAAGAATCCCGTGGTGATGAATATAATTGTGTTCTTAAAAGTCATGTGAATGTTGATTGTTAAAAATCCAACTTCGACCCCGTAACGAAAGCTCTGATACAAGACAACAAAATAATAGCACACGAATAATAGCTGTAACGAAATGGCTATCAGCGCATAGATTGTGTTGCACAGCGTTCTTCTTTTGCACAAAATGAAGATTCCGTGAAGTCGAAGAAGGAAATCGAACACCTTGAACGTGCGGTTCATACCACGCCGTGTGTCGTGGGACATATCTGTATTTTCAAGTAATGGTGACATTGTTTTTCTTGGAAAATTATTTTTGGTTTGATTTTTGAATTTCTTGAGAAGCAATGGTATAGTAGTTGGAGAACCAGGGGCAGCGTTAGTACACTTCGAACTACGGATATGTTGTGTTGATAGTTCGGTGTATGCACTGTATTTTCTCGCTTGCTAAGGTGATCTTGTAATGTAAACAAACAAATTACTGGTGAGTCATCTTCATCACATCTTCACGTGTCACGTAAGCTCCATTACCAGTATATAATTAATGTTTCATGTGTTAATTTATTATTACACTATACTATAATTAATAACGGAAGCTGTTACAAATTTTCCCGCTTTTGTTTTGTTTGTATATCACACGAAAATGTCGCATTTGATACAAATTGTAGTTAGAACAATGTTGTAATGTTGGTAAACAAACTGTAATTGATATGATCACAGTGTATATTAATCATAAATTATTTATTGGAACTCCTCTCATCAAATGCACTTTTTGTTTAACTTTTAACAATATGAAACCCATTTAAAATGCCGTTAAAAGAAAAATTAAATAACACTGACTCTTTTTGTTGCCATTGTTGAAGTTAATGACATGCCACCATGATTTATTAACCATTTATTAACCCCTAAACAAAACTAATCTAGAAAAGAATAAGTTTTGAGAGTATCAACAACGATTAAAAAAGAAACGGGTATAAATAAATATTTATTTATTTGCGATTTAATTACATAAAAATTTATATTTTTGGTGTTGGAAAATGAGTGTTTGGTTTGATAACAAAAACAGTTACATAACCTGCAAGTTATATTTTAAAAGTAACGTGTATATCAAGAAGAAGTAAGAAGTGCCATAACTTGTATTGTAATCCTATATATCATGATGATTTGAATCCATTATCCGTAGAAAATGTTCAGTTTTTCACAGGAAATATAAGAGTTTTTAGATTGTGTTTTGTTTATTTTTTTTCACGTCGTCTGGTATAAAATGATGATGTAGACCGCTATTGTTTCACTTATTTGTAAGAAAAATGATTTGAAAAATTTGTATTTGTTCTAAGTAAATCTCCAACTTTAAGTACAGTATTTCAAATCGAAAAAGCAATATTTACGATTAGAAGTTAGGATCAGTCAACTACGGTGAAGATCCAAACGAATATTACGACAGAATTGGGACTGAGTTGACGACTAACGATCACGTTATCCACCCTGTAGGAATCCTGAGATTACGAAAAAAATGTACATCTTACTACACTTGGGAAGGCCTGTAACCTGTCACTTTGCTAATTCGGAGTGTGTAAAATTGATGCTTGAATAATTTACTTCAATTGGCATCACAAAACTTTTTATTGTCAAAGATAACACGTATGGTCAAATGACACGATCGACTTTTACCGAGATTTTAATTACGATTTTTATGCAATCCTCTAATGGCGTAACGTTATATCAGTTCCAACAGGATAAAAATGCTATACCATTGGTGGGTTGCATCGCAATAGTAATTAAAATCGTAGTAAAAGTCGACCGTGTCATTTGGCCATAATAATTACACATATTCATTGAGAAACCCCAAAGCTCCAAATTAGTGAAGTGGCGAGATGTTGGTCTTTGTATAAAAGAAAATGATGATTTGTTTATTTATTACTGAACGATATTTTAACCTCTATTTTGTTAGGGCCAACCTCGGTTATAATTTCTGCAGTTTTGCATGCCTAAATGATCAATGCAATAATCATACACATTGTTACAACATTTAAATTATTTATCTATACAAGGCGAGTGTTTTATCGTGACATAACCTAATAGTATGAAAACAAAGCATGTAACAAACAAATGTGTCAGACAAATATTGTGAATGCCTTTTGAATGGTGCTATTTAAATTGATCTTAAAGTTAATTTTCACGAAAATCTCGTTGTTAAATTTTAAACAATGCGTCGTAGGCATCAAGTCATATTTAGAAAGTAGTAGCCACGATCTCATTTAGTCAGCATCTACTATTGTTTCATTTACTTCCAACAATGCAACCGAAATAAAAATGCATACAAAAATAAAGTGAAAGGTACTTTGCCCCTACAGTAACTTTGCTGCAAGTTACTCATACTATACAGGGAAGTTAGTTTAGGTGTGACTTGCAGAGAAGATTTTGTACGGGCAGCATACCTTTTATTCTCCATCGTTGTATCAATTTTTATTTCGGTTGCACTGTTGGAAATAAATGAAGAATCTGACTAAATGGGATCGTGACTACACCTTTATAAATATGACTTGATATTTATGACACACTGTTTACAACGGGATTTTCGTGAAAATTGAGTTCAAGCTCAATGAAAATAGCACCATTGAATTGCACCCCACATACACAAACAATATTTGCCGGACACATTTGTTTGTCACATGCTTCGTTTTCATAATATTTTGTTGTGTCACGATAAAAGACTTATACCAGGTATAAGTTTAGGCTGTGCTTAAAAAACGTATACACGAATACGTAAACAAAGGATAACACGTAAAACACGAACACGAACACTTAAAAATAAGTATACAAATACCTGTATATACAGGTATTTGTATACTTATTATTATTATACTTAATTATTTTACTTTGTAAAATAATTTTCTGTATTGCATTATGATCTTTGCAATGTAATAATATAGTAGTAGTAGTAGTAGTAGTAGTAGTAGTAGTAGTAGTAGTAGTAGTAGTAGTAGTAGTAGTATTTATAACGCCAATAAAAATGGTTTATGTACCTCTTTGTGTATTTCTGAAGCACTTTAAAATAGGTGACAAAATTAGATAAAAACTTCGTTTTTTAAGCACAACCTTTTATTCGAATAGCGTTGTTGCTTATTTGGTGCACTCCAGTGAATGTGCACGAAAGGTTGCAAAAACGACTTTTCACGTACCATTAGCACCGAATTGACGCGACATTAAGCCCTCAAAATTTGATAGATTCAATTATCACACATGACTAAACTGTGTATCAAATTTAGATACACAGTTTATGACACACTGAACCTGGTTAAGATTGCCATTTACGGGTTGAATCATTGAAAGTTTTTGAAAACCGTTTAAAACTCCAGGCCAAACGTGTTGTGTTCACGTGCCATTAATTAGTATACCAAGTTTAAAGTGTCTAAAATACTGGGAACATGTGTAAAAACGAACTTCAAAAAATGAAACATGTTGAAACTTTTTTTAGACCAGTTAAATAAAAGGTTGTAACAATGAGGATTATAACAATTCTAACAACATCCGTCTATTGACGGATTCGAGCAGTCAGCTAGTTGCTCAAATGAGATTATAACAGTGATCTTTTTGTGCTACAGCACGGGTTACTTAATATTTTTATAATTATATATTCACATACTGTGTGATAATGGTCAATTTGAAACAGATGGTTGGATGCAACCGAAGATGCCAAAAAAAAATTTTTTTTTCTTGCAAAACACACCACATCCTTTCAAAATAACTTCACAATGTCTTTACTATTAATAACAAAATAACGAATTCCTGAAGTTTAAAAGAAAAAAATAACAAATGTAAACCAAATGGAAAACTCATTAGAAGCTTAGACTACGCAGCTTCATTTTAACAGTCATCAGACCAAAAAATGAGCCAATGTTCAACAAAGAAACGAAATAGGATGATAAAAGTCGAAAGGAATTTGAGTGAAGAGATATTTGACATCAGACATGTTTGAAAATGAATTAAAAAGAAAGAGGTATAAAAAAACAAAAACCATGGGTTAGTGTTAATTGAGAGCTGAGTCGTCTGCACTATGATGACATACGTTTCATCTTGAGACGATTGCCAAAGAAATCACTGCCAGAAGACCTTCAACTGTAACATAGTACAAGTATAAGGACATTGCTTCAAATAACGTAACTATGTATTACAAATGACATTCTTCCATAGGACATTACTATGGAAGAATGGGCATTGTCACATCTGCAATGGACATTTATCACAACAATGTTGTGACAATGTCACAACAATTCAATAAGCTGATCCATTAAAATTTAAAAATAAAAATGGGTTACCAACAAAGAATCTGTTACTTTCACTGGTAATTTCAGTTTCAAGGCAAATTCTGCTAGACTTAAAGAATGTCACTAAAAAAATAGCGTAAAATTTACGTTCGTTTCATTGACATTTCTAATAATGACATCTTGGTAAGCCGCTTTCCCAACGTTTGCAACTATTCTTAGCAAGATTCGCTTCTTGGAAGATCCCCAAAGGTGGCTTAATGTTTTGTCAATTGCTACCAGGTACCTTCACCTTGCTTCATCTTTCGACCCAATGTCAACCGACTGATCAATCACACTTCATCACGCATACTTACAACTTCATTCCTATATCTTACACGTCATTCACAGATCATTAGCGTTGTTTACACATAAAATGCCGCCATGTTCCAAGAACCAGCAACTCTTATAGATAACCAAATGGTGACAAAGGAAGTCTCAACTTATTCGAGGAATTAAGTTATGCAAAAACCGCACAAATCGAAAATTTCCCACGAACTGGCCAAATTTTTCAGTCTTCAGCCCATTTGTACACTACTGTCTAAAATCGCGTAATAGCAAATAATATTTTGCTAGTAACAAGTTACGATATTTAGCAGGCCTACTGGTCATTGGGGTTGATCAAAGTTAGAATTTTGACAATAGTCTCTCATGATGTTAAACTTTAAATTGTATCTAATTTTAGGCATTCAACAATTATTATTGTCGAAGTTATTGCTTGTAAGTTCGTAAAGTGTATTTGGAAACAGATTTGGCAGCTTTACCTTGAAACATGTATATCAGTGTTGCACAGATTTGAATGGTAATAAAAAGTGACAAGGTTTTTAACGCCATTAACTTTTGTCATTTTTTGTTTTGAAAACGTTGTGCCCAGTAGCTGTAGCCAAAGCAAACTGAAATAAAAGACGAAATGCATTTTCGTCCAAGAACAGTGGCGACGCATTGACCTGAATTCCAAATTTTTCTTTTCTACAATTAATTATTGGATCACAAAATGGCGAAAAATATTTAGTAGTAATAGTAGAACATAACCATGAGGTGACCAGCTGTGAAAGTTAAAATGTAAATAACATTTCGGCGACATCAATAGCTCGAACCAGTAAAAACATATAACACTCGGAACTAGGTTAAAAAACAAAGGCATTTTGAGATCTCAACTGCTGGTTTCCTGTGAAGCTTTTTCCCAAAGCAACTCAACAACAACCATGTGTTCTCATACAAATTAATCAAGAAGTTAAATTTGTTAAGCTTGCGAAATGTAAACTATAGCTGTTTTTGTTGAAAAACTCAAGGGTACCATGCGAAGAAGAAAGGTTAGAATACCTAGTTTTATTGGGGTTAGGATAACAGAAACTTGGTAAATGCTAAGTTTTGTCTGCCAAGTTTGGGCAGGAAAAAATAAATAGAAGCAGTAACAATGGCACTTGAGTCACTTGATGCTTATTACTCCATTGGAAGAAGCATAAATGGAAGCGTCGAATTTTACGATTTGCGCCTCGTAACTACTGCGAATTGGTGTTTGGTAACACCAGCAGTTTTTCAGTGCGGAACAGTTCGACTGAGGTGGATCTTAGTATTTTGTATAGTAGTAGGATTTTTTTTATTGCCGTGCTTGAGGAAAATCATTATACAATATTGTAAGTGTTTCAACTTTAATTGCAATAAGTTTATTGAGTGAAAGGTGCATAGTTATAATAACTTTCTATTCACAGTTTTTGAGTGTGCATAGTTGGTAAGTTGTTTGGTTTTGATTAGTGGGCTTTTTTATTTAATTGTAGAGATGTATTTTAAAAGTTATTTGTAAATAGTTGAAGTTCCTGCCAACACTAGTTTATGTTTTACTCTACTAGTCTACTAGATGGCGTCACTTTCTTCGGAGATAATACTTAACACCCATGTAGTAGTACGATACTGTTTAAATGATAGTACTGTAGTAGTACAATGCTGTCTAATGGTAGTATTATAGTAGTACAATGCTGTCTAATTGAAGTGCAATAATGGTAGTACTGTCTGGTAAAAAAAATAATTTTAGTTAAAATCCAATATCTCTGGTTACCGGCGGAATTTGGAGTATATGCTGTTATTTTTTGTTTTGATTAGAATAGTGTGTTTCATTCGCTCTCGGTATCTGCTTTTTCCTTATTATAACTTCACTAATAGATGCAATTCAGTAAAACTTGACATGTCAGTTACCTTAGTGTATAAGAAGCATAATGATCTCATAAGTGTTGAAAGTGGTCGCCACGCCATTAGCAACAAGACATCAAGACACCTCTCCATGCTACGGAAGATATTCACTAGGTGATGGGAATTTCAATTCGAATCTTGCAAAATATTATAGATTCAAGATTCGAGTATTCGAATTAAACATGGATCAAATTCGGATTCAAGAACATTTGGGATTCAACCTATCCCTGAAATATGGTACAGATCATTCAATTCGAATCCTTGGGTCATCATGAAAATACAGTATTATATTTCCCAAGATTCGAAAGATTTGCATTCGAAGATTCAAATTAAAATTCCCATTCCTAGTATTCACCAACACATCGGGAATCACAGCCTGAATTTCCCGCCAAATGTTTTGTTGCAATTCCATAAGAATCATGGTTTGTTGCGATGAGACAGTTACGAAACTGTAACAAAACGTTCAATGGAAATTTTGAAAATGAGATTGACTCCCAATGTGTGTTGGTGAATTCTTTTCATAGCATGGAAAGATGTCTTGATGCCTTGTTGATAATGGGGACCACTTTCAACATTTGAGATCTTTACGCTTCTCATGCACCATATTATTTTTTGTGTCAAATTTTATTGAATTACGTCCATTAGTTTCAAAGTTATAAGGAAGAAGCACGAGAACAAGTGAAATAACCTATATAATTAAATTTAATTTTAGACATTTATTAAAAGGCAGATGTAAATAATAATATTTGAAGTTCCCAACATTAGTTCATATTTTGCATCACTGGATGGCGTTACTTTCTCTATAGATAATATTTCCATTCATAGCTGTTAGAAGAGTATTATCTGGTTAAACTATAAATTTGTTATACTATAACAAATTTTAATTATTATTAAATACACTTAATAACCAACATGACCTCTAAACGTGTATCAAAAAGCTAAAAAAGATTGATACGTTTTTCATGAAGTTTTTATTATTTTCCGCTTAGAAAATGAAAAGTTTAAACATGTGTATAATACAGTAGTAACAGTTGTACAATACTATGATATGCGTTTGACAAAAGTGCTCAAATTCTGTCAACACATTTTGTAACATAGTTATTTTATCACCACCAACACCATACAAATGTTGAAATCCTTTCTTGAATACCTTCAACGACTTGCTTCAAAAATTTAGACTGAAATAGTGTAATGATTTGTTTTTTGTTTTTTTTCCTCCTTTCTTTAGTTGACAAGGCATTTTGCTTGAATTAAAATTGTAGTCCTAAGGACTCTCAACTTTGTCTTTATTTTAAGAAACCAAAGGTGGTTTTTCTTTTGAGTCTCCTAGGGTACAATAACCAAGTTTTTTATAGTTGTCTGGAACATCAGTTTAAATAAAGAACCGTTGTGATTTTTAAGATTTCAATCTCACAACTTTGTTTCCAAATATCGGATACAAAATAACTTTTGGAATAAAATGGATACGCTATTTTTTGTTTAATCGTTGGAAACGTCACATGATGTCAATCTTATCTTTAAAATTTCATAAATCAAAACTGGATATGTTTGTACCCTGCATATAGTTTGCCTGTACATGTAATTGTTTTAATGTTTTTTGCTTTTTAAGGTTAGTTGGAAACATAATGCATGCAATTATTTAAACTTCAATAGTGAAATTCGATGTGTGTTGTAAAATTTTAAGATAGAGACGTTTAAAATTTGTGTTTTGTTTTGTTTTCCAGGTTCCATCATGTCTATTTACATAGACGAAACTGATCCATCTGGAGGTAAATAAACATGGTTTGATGACTTTGTTTTTCTGATTACATCATCAAGTAGATAAAACTAGGGGCGCGTAAAAATTTTTAGAAGCTTTAGAACATTTTGTTTATTTGGTTCTTTTCATTTTTATTTTTTGTTTTGTTTATTGTTGGTGTTAAGGGATGTACTGTATAGTTTGTTTGGCAATGGCCTCTTGAAGTTTATGCTAGAATTTGCTAAGCGTTATTACGTTTGGCTTGTATGTTATGGATTTCAAAACTGAAAGGACATACGAAAATTGATTCGTGAGTAGTTTACCAAAGAATTTTGAAATACAATCAAAATTTATTGTTTTTGGTGAGTAATGTGATATGTAGTCATTTGAATTTTAAGATTAAGATATTTGTACGCTGATATATATATTTTATTGTATATACAAAATACTATAAACAAGAGGTTAAGCCACGTGTGCAAAAAGAATAGTTTTTCTTCATCCTATGAATGAATGAAGATATTGTGAATCTGAATAATATGCAAAACAAAAACCATTAATAATGCATGGAATTATAGTCATAGAATGTTAGATGTCAAACAACAAACCGGTTTTAATAGAGTGGATTATAATGAAATCCATGATGGGCAGTAAAGATTTAATAGATGGCTGTATAGTAGCCTGGGCTAAATACAAGCAAAAGCAACATTGATCCTATCTGCACAAATGAAATTTTCAGGATTTGGCTTCTGTTCAATCCTAGGCGACTATTTTAAGCCTAGGTTACCATCAATGTTGAATGGAATAATCAATTTATTTGAACACAGGAATATAAGCATTATCGTCTGGCATAAGATGTCAGTGAAAAAAAAAAGAAATAATAATAATAAATCTAATATACATGAAATTTTGTACAGTACATGTATATATGAACAAAAGTACAGTTATCCCTCGTTATCCACGATTTTTGAGCAAACTGTTTGTATTTTTTTTTTAAATTTTGTTTGCGTTTTTAATTCCAGAAATTTATTAAAAAGCAAACTGTTCATAATGTTTCAATTTCCTGCTAGAGTTAGTTTATCTCTTCACTAGATGGCGTTACTTTTGCCACAAATAATACAGGGTTATTGTACAGTGGTACCTCGGTTCTCGAACGTAATCCGTTCCGGAACACCGTTGGAGTTCTGAAACGTTTGAAAACCAAGGCGCGGTTTCTTATAGAAACTAATGCAAAATGGATTAATCTGTTTTAGACCTTTAATATCGGGGGGCTGGACGTTTGCCCGACGGTACATTTGCCCGACGGTACATTTGCCCGACGGTACGTTTGCCTGACGGTACGATTGCACGACATCGCAGTAGCCCAACACTCAAAATATTCTTATTTTCAAGTTAGACCATGACATATTATACTAAAGTATAATATATAATGGTTAGACAAATACAAGTGTAATTTAAAATTAATTTTAATTAAAACAAATTAAATAAAAAATTTTGTTGTGTTGGGCTACTGCAATGTCTGGCAACCGTACTTTCGGGCAAGTGAATGTCGGGCCAGACTTTTAAAATCAACCCCTAAAACAGCAATTTAACATGAATTTTACTATCTAATGATATCATAGATCCATAAAATGATACACTATGACTGCAATAAACACAATATCCTCTACTGTACGTAAAAGCAATAATAAATAAACACAATGTAAAAACAATACCGTAAATGATAAAAATGAAAATGTTTAGTAGTTATTAGGGGATCCCTCTCCATCAACACAATAGGTGACTGTTCTAATGATCTTGCATTTGGCGGATGCCGTGTGGCTTGTTCGACTTCCGAGGCATGTTCGACAACCGAAGCATTAGTTTTGGTTTTATGGCATTTGTAAACCGAAACGTTCAAGAACCGAGGTTCCACTGAATACACTTTCAATAGTTTATAAAACAAAAACTATTCAAGATATCCAAATACACAATACTATGTACTGTTTTGAGGACAAACTCGGAAAGTTTTTTTACAACAACATATAGAGGGTTATATGTGCACCTTTAATCACATATCAACGTGGTAGTCAAATGCTTGCCAAATGTGCTGTAACATATCTTGAGCAATAGCGAGGGTCCCATGGTGGCCTGGTGGTCAGAGCATTCACTTCTGGCAAGAGTGGCTCGTGTTCGCCTCTTACTCATGTCACGTGGATTTAATTTGGGGTCTGACACCATGAGGGCAGGTTTTCTCCGGGTTCTCTCGTTTCCTTTTGCTTTATAAAATCTTATTCTATCTTCACCATCCTCACCTCATCATCATCATTCCTGTTAACTTTCCAATTTAGTAAAGTTCGAGGAGCGAAATAACACAGCTGTATGGCCAGTTAGTGCCCTCGTTGAAAACCAAGTACAGCAACAGTCGTTGTGATTTGTTATTTCACTGTATCTAAATTAACTGGATGGAGAGGGATTAAGACTGTCTTGGAATATCTCCATAGGAAAAATCACAGTCTTGGTAGAATCTTTATGAAAATCATAGAAACTTTTTGTGGGGCCAATCATAGCCCATATCACTATCGCACCGATAGTGATAATGATATGGTTATGGGCCAACACAAGAGTGCATGAAAGTCACGTGACATCACATGTCGTTGCTTGCAACATCTATAAGTCGCTGTAAAAAACTTTCTTGAGTTTTTCCTCAAAGTTGTATATTGTGAGTTTGGATATCCTGAATAGTTCTTGTTTTATAAATTATTGAAAGTATAAACTTCTTTTATAATGACCCTGTATTTTCACCTATGAATGGTTGTACCATGGATGTATAGTATTAATCTTGGAAGTACAGTACCATCTAACAGTAGATACATGGTAGTGAAAATTACTTTAAATATAGTACATTTAAATAACTCCAACATAGTGTCTAAGGCGATCAGTTTGACTTTGGAAGAGAGTCAATTAGTGAAGATTAACGAGAGTACTCCTGGAAATGAGATGACTCAAATTTTATTGCATTCCACCAGCCACAAATGGTAGGCCTACCATGTGAAGTTGACTTTAGTAACGTCACATGTTGACAGCAAATGAACAGTCGATCTACATGTATCACACTCTGATCAGTTACAATATCAAGCTGGTCTTGGTATCTTGCATGCCTAGATCCAATCGGAGTGTGATACATTTTAAGGGTCACATTAAGAACTAAAATACCAGTACCTTTCGACAAATCGCATGCAAAATTGCCTTATTTGCGGCTTGCCTAGCGTTCAAATATCAAACCTCTAGATTTTCTACCTTTGGTTTTTGTAACTGTGATGCTTTAAAGGAACTTAATCGCTGCAGGTGACGAGGGATCACTTTGTTCATATTGCAAATATTACATGATTTTTCGATTATTACTAGACTACATTTTGAAATTAGACTTGGGGGTTCATAACGTACTTTGAATCAAAAATGGATGAATTGAGTATTGTTGAGCCATACCAAATGTTACGACGTCATATCATTGAGGAGACAAAGTGATGAACCTCGGGTCAAAGTTTTAAAAAAATGTTTTCATTCTTCCACTACGATCAAGCTCAAGCTACTGTTAAAAGGCCAAGCGCTATATAGCAAGTAGGGTAACTGTTTGAAAAAGTCCGCGAATTTCAAATTTTAACGGTGGTGTGTTCCTCCTGCATGAGTGACTCAGAACGGTTTGAATCCCTGCGTGTGTCCACTTTTCAGTGAACAGGTGACCAAAATGAGCGACTTTTGTTGCAGAGTTGGAAGCTGCCTTTGAACCTAGAAATGTAGTGGTTCAGAAGGGGGCAAATGTTAAAGAGACTTACAATTTAACTGAAGAGCTGGGAAGGTAAGGACACCCACCCACTCTTGGCTGGAAGCAGGCGGAGGTGACCAACATGCCCACGCTATCAAAAGCCTTTGTCTTGTCACACTTTACTACCACACGACTTGATCTTTTTCGCCAACTTGGGTACTTGATGACGACCATTGTCACTCGATAGATGTCTTTCCATAGAGAAGATATTGTTCCAAATACGGCAGTGGTCACGTGCGCCTCTTGCTCTTCGTCTGCAGCCAGCTTGCATCCATTGATTCTGATTTTTACCATAAAACTTTGTTTGTTTTCCCCTTTCCCTTCTGGCAGACATAGACCCGCCCTTAGAGCCTCGGGAAATCCTAATTCACAGACAGAGTGACGTCAGAGAATACTTTCATGTTCATATGGAAATTGGGAGGTATGGGTTTTGTTTCACCAACCAACAATATATGCAAGATTATACGTTACATATTCCTTTTCATGCCATCGTGATGTCGCCGTTTTTTTTTTCCACACTCGCAGTACAAACTATTCGCTGAAGCAGTGCAATGCTATATATATTTCAAAGTTATTTTTTCATTTTCATTTTCGTTATTTTATTTTTAGTCTTGTCGTCCAATTCTGACCAACAAGAACAAAAACCGACCACAATTTGGACGTTTTGCCTAAAAGTCGACTTGCATTAAAATCTAGGTCTTCCGTGTTGCTGTTGGAATTGGATGATGACTTAGTCACTAAATGCCCTTGTTTAGCGTAGAAATTCTGTTAGTAGTCGCTTGTATTTTTCTTTTTATTTTCTATAGAGATCGAAGCAGCATGGTTCGTAGCCCATTCGTTTGTCTTTCATGTCGGAAGTTGTTTTTTATTATACAAATGAGGTTCTGCGCCTTTTTTTTCTGGGACCTGATGTGTATACGTGAAAGTAAAATACTCAATGCGTAGATCTATGTTAAAAAGGCTGTGCATGAAATGGAAGTTTAGATTTTCTCATAGAGCATCGATTTTATGTCCAAAGGAAAAAATATATATACATATATATTATACATTTCCTTTTTTTTTATAATTTCTCTGATTTTCTTTCTTTTACGTAGCTCTGACGTCAGCTTCTGTCAAAATGCATGAGTAGAATTACTTTTTTCTTTTCTCTTTATTTTTCTTAGTTTATCTTGTTTGTTTGTTTTTTTACATTTTTTCTTTACCGTTTCACATTTGTGATTAGCATTGTGACACAGTATGAGTAATGAATAGATTTATTAGGTTTTTAAAGTGTTGTTCTCTGCTTGTTTGTCGACCAATTTTTAGTGGTCGAGAAAACACCATTATGTTAAAGATTTTTCATTCTTGTTTGACCAATACAGACGAATCTTGGTTTTACGTAAAAGTTGTGTCCAAGATGATTTTTGTTATACATTTTGTATTTTGTGTAATTTACAATCTTGAGCTTTTATACATATTGTGTACATTAGCAGCCATTTGTAAAGCAGTGAAACCATGTACTAAAACACATTGTATGGTCTATAAGTACTTTTTATTATGATACTAGAAGTAAATCAATAATGATGAAAATGGCCTGATTGACTATCATGTGATGCTAGCCTCAGTGTGCCTCCTGGAGAGCATACGTGTGTTTGTTGAGTTCAGGGCACCCATAGGCCATGTTTGTGATAGGGTACGTAGGTTGAGTAGAAAGAGAGCTAGTGTTTGTGCATTGAGCATAAATATGGTTGTCATCACAGATCCGGTAGCTGTTGCTACTGCCTTGGCGCAGCATTTTTCTGCTGTTAGCAACTGCCAGAATTATGAGCCTGTCTTTTTTGACCATCAAAAATCAGGCAAAGGTTAGGCCTCTGATGTTTGGATCTTTCCAGCCTGAATTGTCTGAATCCCACTTTCCACCTGTGGGAACTCCATTCTGCCTAACGTGCCTTTAAAAATACCTCTCCAGATCCTGATAAAATTCACAATCTAATGCTGAAGCATTTAAACGCATCACATTCTTTGCAAGTGCTGATATCATTCTTTAACAGGATATGGTATGAGGATGCTGTATTATCAGCATGGAAAAAACGATGGTTGTTCCTGTGTTGAAGCCTGGCAAAGATCGCCATCAGGTTAAAAGCTACAGACCAATAGCACTTATCAGTTGCATTTGTAAACTCTTCGAGAAAATGGTCAACAAGCATCTTGTGTGGTGGCTCGAGAAAGCTGGATTTTTCACCTCCATCCAGTGTAGCTTTCGCCACGGATGATCTACCGTCGCTCACCTGGAGTCTCGAGTCATTCTTACACAATGCCTTTTTTCAAAGCCAACATGCTGTCTTCAACTTGGAGAAGACATACCACCTGGCATTATGGTATCTTAAGAGCTTTGCACGATGTTGCGTTACGGGGTAAGTTGCCCACTTTTCTGCAATTTTTTCTGGTACGATAGCCAGAGTTTTCCGTGTCCGCATGGGTGCAACTCTTTCATCACTGTTCATCGCGGAGACAGGAGTCTCCCAGGTCACCTTGTTTGCAGTGGCAGTGAATTCCATCGCCAAAGAAATACGTGTTGTTGCTTCTCTTTTTGTTGATGATCTTGCCATCTTCTGCCGTTTCTATTGCCTATCCGTAGCAGAGCGGCAGTTACAACTTACCGTTGGTCATTTAAAGAAATGGTCTAGGATCACGGGGTTTCGTTTTTCAAAAGAAAAGACTGTGTGCATCTATTTCAATCGCTTGTGTTGTAAGTATGCAGATCCATTTTTAAGTCTTGGTGGCACTCCCCTTGCAGTGAAGGAAGAGGTTCGCTTTCTTAGCTTGGTTTTCGATCGCAAGCTCAGCTGGCTTTCCCATCTACGTCAACTGAAGCTTTGTTATCAAAAAGTGTTCGATCTTCTTCGAATCCTGACTCACCAATCTTGGGGAGCTGATCACCAAGTAATGTTGATGCTGTATCGTTCGCTGGTTAGGTCCAGGCTTCTGTATGGTTTCATTTGCGCAGCCATCTTACCTGTCACGACTCCACAGTATCCACCATGTTGGAATTCGAATTGCAGTAAGGGCATTTTGAATAAGCCCTGTTATTAGTATTAGCATGTGCATGGAAAGTGGCAAGTTTCCATTTCTCCACACTGGTAGCTGCTAATCCAGCATACCAGTGTGTGTTTTGTCCATCTAACATGCAGCTGTATGCTTGGAGAATCAAGAGTCACCCAGTTGTTGGGTGCACGTGCCGCGGAATCCTTTTGCCCTGATACTTGGCCTCCAGTACTTTCTATTTGTTCATCTTGTCCTCCATGGATGCTTGCACCGATTTCATTCATCATGGAGTTAAGCCAATTGCAGAGGGCTTCCACCTGCCCTGCAAAGTACATTGGACGATTTGAGCAGATTCTCCATCATCATTGCTGCTTTGAGGTCGTTTATACGGATGGGTCGAAAGATGAAGATAAAGTAGGTTTTCAAATTCGTATCTCGCCTTGCAAGCTCTAGCTCTTTTTCTTGCCGTTTTAATATCGGTGGGCGTCTTTCATCTTTGTACAGTGTTTTTTCAGCTGAGCTTATAGCAATTGCAAGGTCATTGGTACTTTGTCTTCAGAGCCTCGCTTGCCAATTCCTGGTTTGCTCTGATTTTTTGAGTGGGTTGCAGGCACTACAAGATTTTTATTCTTGGCTTCCATTGGTTCTGCTTGTTCATGGACTTGTTCCTTGCCTTACAGGCGAGTCTGTTGCTTTTGTTTGGGTGCCAGGCCATGATTGAGGCAATGAAATAGCAGATGCAGTGGCTAAAACAGGGCTACATATGTCATATTTTGCACCTCAAGTTACATCATCTAACCTGGAACGTTGGCAAAAATGGCTGATTCGTTTTGCTTGGAAGAGGAATGGACCGCAGTGGACAACAACAAGCTGCGTGCTATAAAAGATACGGTCAAAGTATGGATGACTTCTTTTTCTGGCGGCAGAAAGAAAGAGGTGACGTTGGCACGGTTATGGATAGGACATACACAATTTTCCCATGCATTTCTTCTTCGTAGGGAATTCCTACTTTGGTGCACTGCATGTAATACCAAGGTGTCAGTCCATCATGTCCTGGTAGATTGCCCACTTTACAAACCCTTTCGTAGAAGCTGCCTCATGTCTCTCACTCTTCCGGAGGAGAACCATGTTTGTACCATCCATTGTATTTTTTAGTTCTTGAAGCTGTCGGGTCTTGACCAACTTATCTGATATGTTGTTTAGGTGGTATGGTATGTTTCTGTGGGTGTGGGTGCCATATGAGCAGCATTCGGGCAGTTGGTGCGCCTCTCAAAACCAAATGCCTACCTACCTGTGATGCTGGTTGACCAATGACTATTGAGGTAATAGATGTGATGCTCCTTAGCCAATGAAGATTGAGGTAACAAACATGCATTCACATGCAATGCCATTTGTAAGCGCAGCACTGTTGCTAATTATTTCATAGATATGTATGTATTATGGTTCATCATATACAATACGTAACATATCTACTCCATAAAAACTTAGATTGATACTGCATTCTTAGTTGTATTGGTCCATCAAGTACCAGTCCATGACATTGGCAATCAGGTGCAAAGCATGACATTGGCCAATCAGGCATTGGCAATGTTGAGAACTGGCAGTGGTATGTAGGTTAATACCAATAATTCTGGAAGCTTTCCACAACACATTCACAGCCTTGATGGGGAACACAACCTGCTGTACAATGGGTCTACTTACTATTTACTAGTAATAAAACAAGGAAGACTTATCAAAAAAAAAAGGTGATTGTATGAAATGTGACGTTCATCATAGCAAATGTTGGTAAATCGAGACTTGACCGTAGTGTTTTCATCGATGGTCATGGTTGAGAAATTCATTTCAGAGATATTTTTTCGAAAATTTTAGTGACATACTGTAGATATAGACTCATCATTGTGTCACATTGTTTGTTCTAAACGATTTTTATTTTGTGTGCACTTCTCAAAAAAAATATTAACACTTTTTTCCATTTCTCGATGGTTGAATGTAAAGCCCTAACGATTTATTTTTGCACCGATTTTGATGGTTAGGGGTAAATTTGGGGTTGTGTACCGGTGCCAAGAGAAGAAATCTGGCAGAACTTTTGCCGCCAAATACATCGAGACGCCGACGAAACAGGATCGAGAAGATGTCCAACGAGAGGTGGAAATCATGCAGATGCTTCAACATCCTCGTCTCTTGCAACTTTATGATGCTTTTGATGATGGAAAGAAAGAGATGGTTCTCATTCTTGAATTGTACGTATACGAAATCAAAACATTCGGCAAGTATGTATTGATCGAATATGTTTCGGGAACTGCTTAAATTTCACAAAAATGAAACAGTGTTCCTGAAAGGTAGTCGAATTATTAGCTTTGTGTTGATGTGTAGCACAAGCACTTGAAATTTGACTAGATCTTTCAGGAACTAGGAACACTAGATACTGGATTTCCCATTGATTTTCTTGCTTGATTAGCACTTTTTCAGTATATCATTGTGTTTTGTTATTTTATACTAAAAATTGTTGTTATATGCTTAAAAAAATTCACCTTTCCCATGTTAAGCAAAAATTAACTTGTTGCAATTCTAGGGTCTAAACTAAACAAATTAAAGTTTAACGTTGCATAAAGAATAGCAGAAGATTGATATTTCAAAATGTCAATAGCCTTAACCATGACTTAAATTTTCATTTGGTATCACAGAATCGAAGGTGGTGAGCTGTTCGAGCGTGTAATTGACGACGACTTTGTGCTCACTGAGAAAGTGTGCTCAATTTTCATGCGTCAGATTTGCGAGGGGGTCGATTTCATGCACAACCAGAAGATACTTCATCTTGACATGAAAGTGAGTGAGAAGTCTGAGTCTCAATTAGTGTTTGGACGTCGGAACGCTAATTGAGCAACTGTGGCAAATCCGTTAGATTTTCTAATGGATTAAAAACGATAACTCTTTTGATAACTAAAATTTTCCAGCCAGAAAACGTTCTGTGTTTGTCAAAGACTGGCAACAGGATCAAACTGATTGATTTTGGTCTGGCTCGAAGATTCGAACCTGGACTCCAGGTGTTGTTCGGTACGCCCGAGTTTGTCGCTCCCGAGGTCATCAATTTTGAAAACGTCACTTACACCACCGACATGTGGAGTGTGGGCGTCATCTGCTACGTTTTGTAAGTTTGTGTTTTGTTTTGGTTTCAATGTTGAGCTATTGTATTTTTTTAAGTAACTGTTCAATACAAGAAATTGCTAATTTGTAAAATTTCAGGTTGTCTGGACTGTCACCTTTCATGGGTGATAATGATGGCGAGACGATGGCCAATGTCACTATGGCACAATACGATTACAGTGACGAGTCGTTTGAAGAAATCTCCGATGAAGCCAAAGATTTTATGGACAAACTCCTTCTCAAGGATCCCAAGTAAATAAGTTTGTGTTACATACTTTATATTAGCTTTACTGGTGAACAGTCTGCGAGGTGCAAGTCGAGACACATGACGACATCTGGTGACAAATTTCAGTTCCAAAATAATACGTCTTAGATTGGTTTCACTTTTGCATGAAGTGTGTTATGGCGATGAGACGACATCTGGTGATAAACACCAATGTCAAAATATGTATACAGGGTGTTTCATTTATCGTGACACACTACAGTATCATGAAAACAAAGAATGTGTCGGACTTCACATTTTGTATTAATTGCATTGTCTGCTGTATTATAGGAAACGACTGAATGCCACTTCGTGTTTGCAACATGCTTGGCTTCGAGTAAGTAGTACCTTATTATTACTTTTGCATAATATAGGTCCAGTTATAAACTATTACTAAATTTTGGATACATTTTTTCATCGACGATTAAGCTTAATTGGATCGTGTTAAACCATAGTGAACTAACTAATTTTTTTTACAGTTTCCGAGTTAATGCATGGAATTAGACCGCTAAGTCATGATCATGATGTAGGCATAATAGTAGACTAACTAATTATATTACAAGGCACTATAACTAATCGGAACAGATTCCTATTGTACAAACTATAACTTAAAAAGTAAATGTGATTTTGTCAAATGTAAGTTTTTGTTTACTGAACTTGTTATCGTTTAAGACGATCCAATCATAAAAAAAAGTTTCGATGAGTGATGTTTGAAATTTTGGTCATTTTCTTACATAGAGAGACAAAAAGGAGGATGATCATCAAATCGACAAGAAAAAACTGAAACGATACGTTATCAGGAGAAGGTGGAAGGTTAGTTTTTGACATTATTATACGACCGCATCTCTTCTACGATGACTCGATGCTTCTTCTCATTGATAATAACTACTTTTTTGTTTCTTTTGAATTTTAGAAAGCTGTTCACACTGTGCTAGCTCTGAAACGAATGGGAGCCAAATTTCAATTCAAATAAACTCTTGTCGTTTTCCCTAGTGTGCAAGCAAGCTTAAGGGCCATTTCCGAAACAAAGGTGAGGAGATGCCCATTAAAAATAAATTGACGATATGCATCAAAACGAAGCAAAAAAAAGTCCATATAAACATGGGTCTGGAATGCATACCTTGTTATTCTGTACTAGAAGTAGCCCTGTGCCATGCATGGTTTTAATTGAAACATGATTTAGATTTTTGAAGGCTTCGTTTTATCAAAACGTCACTAGGTGTCACCGTTGTATTGATATGCGAGCAGAAAGTAAAACAAGCAGCAGCTTTGGATGGACAAAGTGTTCCGGACAGAGATGAAGACTGGGCTAATCTTAATATTATTCTTTACGAGGCAATAGGCCTATGTATTTACATGATATCGTCGCCCTGTGTTATCTCGGAAAGGAAGCATTTCTGGACATTTATGGTTTTTTGCTTTGTTTTGATGCATCTGTGGTTAAAATTCGACCGGACCTTTCAGGAACACCCTGTATAGAATCATGTTTTGACTTTTATTTTGTTGTTGTTTCGTAGATGGTGTTTGCGTTTCTCCACTTTTCATCCAAAGACACCGTCTGTGAATCCTCCATTTTTCCTTATGACCAATGAATAGTTGTATTGATAACCAGACAGTGGCCTTTTTTATTAATTATTTACTTTTTTTCAATTTGTTTCGATTTTTGTGGTTGTTGATTTGAATACCAGATGAATGCAATTTATTTTATTAATTTATTTTACGTGTTTTCCTTCTCCGTTTTATAATTTGTTTTCTTCTTCTTCTTCTTTGAGCTCCATGACTTTGAATCCTATGTATGCTCTTCAGTATACTCCGTAACTAGGTGAACATCACAAATTGTTTGATTCGTCAGTTATTTCAGTTAATTAATTAATTTTTTAAATCAATGATGAACTTATAAATATCAAACTTGTAAGACGTAAATCATTAATCGTAAATACTGTAACGTGTATCGACGGTGAATGAGCTGTTTCAATATGAGTATTTGTAAGACCTGTTGCCAAATTGAGAACTTCGCAGTACTTTGACAAATTTTAAAATTTATAATCCAAATTAGCATTAAATCAAAAACACTAAAAATTTTATATTGAAATTCATAATCATAAACATTGTAGAAATGGAAACGCATACTAAATTCTAGCTATCGTTCACAATTTAAAATTTTTTTTCGAATTTGAAAATTAATTCGAAAAATAAATTTTAAAAAAATATTTTATTTAAAAAAATATAAATATGAATTATAATAAAATTTGGTTTATAAATTTTCTATAAAAGACGTGCACTTTGTCATCAACTGCATTTGGTGCTAATCTGAATTTTTTCAATAATTAAAAATATTGCTTGTGATATTATATTATATACATATAATAATTATATATATTTAAAAAACAAAATTAATCCTAAACGTACATTGGTGCTACCAAAGAATTTTTTGATACCAATTTTTTCCCGCCCAATTACAATTATTTTATGTAATAATATTCCACTTCATATTTGTACGCACACACACACATATGCCCGTTTTTAAAAAGTTTTATCAATGCAAGAAATTAACGTCGATGGTATTTTTCAACTTGGTCATAATAGTAATAAAAATGATGCTAATGAGATTTTCATAGGAGCACAACACGTCCATCCATTGATTGTCTTCGGAATGTTTTCTGTTAAATCGTACAAATCGATGGGATTTTTTGTTTTTTAAACAACTTGAAACTATTTAGAATCCCGGCGAATTACTTTTTTGTTGAGCAATTTGGCGACGTTGACTTTTCTTGATCTCAAACAAAAACATAAATGCTCGTTCTCTATCTCTCTCTTTTGTGTTTGTACTTAATACGATTTTATTTTATTTTCTGTTGTTGATGTAATATTTATTTTTTTGTTCCATGTTGACAAAAAACCTGATTTGTAACAATCGCTGTACATGTGCTTATATCCAAAGTACTTTGTAAATTTTGTTGAATTTTAACTGATAAAGGTACCTATTTTATGAAAACAGGGTTTTGAATAATTAGTACTGTTCAACTAAAGGTTTTGTGGCGAGCTTCGGCATTGGCCTAGAAATGTTTATTGTGGTTGTTATGGCAACGGAGGCTTCAGTGTTAGTCCTAAGCTTTCATGGAGTAGTAGATGTCAATGTTATGGTTTAATCACCGTCGTTAAGTAGAAGATCCATATACGCTCCTGAAATCAATTGTTCCTTTTTCAGACCGAATTGGTTCAATAGTTCCTCCGCTGTTTTCTGTCCGCTATCCACAGTTTCGTCTTCGTCGAGCACAACCTAACGACGATGCAAAACAACTTGTCAACCGCGCACCCTTAATTTTTAGGCTCCGATGTGGAATGAAACACTGAATTCACCTCAAACTCGAGAAAGTCTCCAAGATTTTCCACTTGATCAATATGGATTCTCGTTTGACCAATCAGAAACAGAGTCCGCATCTTCTTGACTTCACCTTTGACGCCTAGTGCTGCCGCCAAGGTATTCTTGACGAATCAAACCAAAATATATATTATTGAAACATAGGCAGTGTGTTCTTAAAAGGTCTACTACGCATCCCATATAAACATAGGTCCGGAAATAATTTCTATCCGAGATAACACACGGTGAAGTTCTTGTAGGTATGCATTTTTTTGGACCCATGTTTATATGGACTTTGCGCCTTTGTAACATCCGCAGTTGTAAATTTCAACGCGACTTTTCAGGATCACCCTGTAAATACAACTTTTATCTTACCTTTAGATCTTGAGCATTGGGAATTTCAGTTATGGAGTAATTTGATAACTTGGGACCCAGTTCATTGCCTCGTTCGTAAAAGATTAACTGCGCAGGTTTATGCTAAAAAAAAAGTGTAATAAAAAACAAGAATTATTTATTCAGTGTTTGCTTTTAAGACGGTCCTATTGTGTCCACGAAAGCATCGTCGATTTATTCACCGTCGCAAATTCCCTCAACTTGAGTCTTCCGTTTGGAACGTTGAAAAACGTGTCGCATTGTTGGAACGTGTCTCCGCTGGACGTACCGCTCAAACGCGATGCGGTTTCTTTAATTTCGTGTACGTTTCGAATCCGAGCTTTGATCTCGACGTTTGACGGCATCTTAAAACCAACATTTTTCAAATTATTTTATTTGGCGCCACTAGTTTAGGCCGCTATACGAGAAACGTTTTTCTATAATATTGACTTTTTGTAACATACAACGTTATTGTGTTTATTTATTTAAGTATTGTTTATATAAACTTTATCATAAAGTTATTTAATAATTAAAACTTTATTTTTCCAAAGATGATTTTACCAGTTTAGATTTTACAGTATTATTATTAATAAACTTCTCGTGCTTGACAAAACTCTGTTATAATAACCATTTCTAAAATTTGTTACATTCCTCCTTCCTTGATGATGATGATGATGACAACAAACCTTAAATTCTCTGCCACGAGGAAATGTGCTCAATTCAATATCGAACAAATGACACCAATAAAAAATAATCACAAAAAAATTTGTTGTTTTTTATTTAAATTTAAATTTAAAAACACAAAAAATATTTTTGGTTACACTTTTTCCGTTGTTGTTGCTATAGCGTACATCACGTGACCTGTTTAAATGTCCAACCCCATTTTATTGAAGAAAAAAAAGAGTTCCTCTCATCTTTCACTGTTTTCAAGTTAATCCGACATTATCCGACACTCAATTTTTTGATAAAAGTGAATCGAATCCAGTCCTTCCAACGCAGGATAGAGATAATGGCGTTAAAAATCGCTATAAATTTCTCGAGTATTGTTATTTTTTTTTCACCGATTAGTGAAAGGAGAACCAAAAAGCATGGTGCACTTCCGTCAGCCATGTTGGAAATGTTGACCTTTAATTTGGCAAAAGTATGAATCAAAGTTTGGACCATTTCTTTTTCACTTAACGTATTTGAAAAACATATATTTCGTATATCGTGTAAGTATTTTGCTTTTCTAATCTATATATATATTTATTTATTATATAACTGACTCGGAAAAAAATATATATATATATATACATATATACGATCAACTGTAAATTTGTATTTATGTATATATATATATATTTTGAACGTTTGCTACGTATCCATCCACCTCTCAGTGTTTACAAGGGATTGAACGGAAATTTTCTTGACAATTCGGGACCATGTTTATACAACATCTATCTTTTCTTATTCGATTTCAATAGCAGAAATCGACATGTACTGAACGTATATGGGAGCTAAGCGAAAAAAAGGTTTAATTTTTGTTTATTATGCAATCCTTGTCTAGACCACAACATTGAAATATACATATATACATATAGGATTGGTGTAGGAACAAAATGAGGAGATTTTTAATGTGATGTGTGTTGCATAAAATTTGATGGATATTTATGTGTGTCTTTTGTCAATCGGTATACTACGTGAAAATGTTAGCTTTGTTAGTGTTTGGTAGCGGAATGGCATCGTAATCAGTGAAGAGTGACAAGTATAGCAGATGGTTATTCGTATACTGTAAAGTCAGTTTTATAGTGTTATTTGTTACATACTTCAATAGCTATAGGTATAGTTCGTAATGCAGAATGCATAATTGGTAAGTATGAATTTTAAAATCAAAAAGTTGCGATTGCTAACGGTTGTCATAATGTGCATGATAATGTGCATTTATATGATAATAAGATATAATATGCATCTCGTATACTGTAAATAGATATAGTTTATAATGCAGAGTGCATAATTGGTACTCTAAGTATGAATCTAAAATCAAAAATTTGCGATTGCTAACGGTTGTCATAATGTGCATGATAATGTGCATTTATATGATAATAAGATAAAATATGCATCTCGTATACTGTAAATATAGATATATGCTTTGGAAATAGACATGCAACTTTTTTTGGTATAAAAATTTTCGTTGGATATGCTTAACGTCACATTTGCACGAATATCTTTGTGTTCGTTTATTTTCCATTGTGTATCGAATACGATTAACCATCCTATACAAATACATTTTAATAAAGTGCGTCGGATGTTTTTTTAGATGATTTTTGGTTTTACACCATTCGACGTTCAGTACGATCGTTTCGATGTTTTAAAATGGCTGCTGATGCCTATGACGTATCGTAAAAGATCAAGAACGTGTGACGAGCAAAACATATAAACGTAACAGAATTTGGTTGTAAACCAAGAGTCGGTCGTGATTCAATGTAAACGTGACACCTTATAGTTATAATTTGAAAATTTTGACATTTCAAGATTTACAGTACAGATTTGATATAAAATAATAAATTTTTTAGCATCTGGTAAACACTATATACGTTGTTTTTTCTCATATTTATTTATTTTATTTTATTATATTATATTTTATAGAACAATGGTAGTGGAAAGTTTGAGGCAGCCATCTCGATACAGTCCATCGACGGGTATGACATCAAGAGAATTGAGCGAAAACGATGACTTGGCTACCAGTCTTGTGTTGGATCCCTATTTAGGTTTTCCCACTCACAAAATGAACGCCAAGTAAGTGTCATTCGAAATGTCATCCAGTTCTATCCTCCAAGTGTCAACGCTGTTCCATAGATTTTAAATGGAGCGTTTTGAATATTCACGTGTGCAATCTCAAACTACGTAGTTTGTCACTCACGTTTTGAAGATTGACATCGCACGAGTGACATCCATTTAATCATAGTTACTATACTGAGAAAAATTCGGTAGTAAATATTTATTATATCGGATATTTATATATAATAGATGGGTTTCACCGTGCAAAAGCACGGAACGTCAAAACAATAAATTTTGACGTTCTTAATTTCAATTCGACGTCCATCGGGAAAAGTTGGGTTACTCCAGTGCCGATCGACTACTAACGCCTAGTTCTTTGTTTCTCCCGCAATGCAATGCAGTACAAATGCGCCTCAGGCATGGAGCGTTACAGAAAGTGTCTATTATATAAAGAGATCGTTTGTTAATTGTTGTTGCAGATTCAGGCCACAGAAATTCAACAAGGAAGATCTGAAACGTGTTATCGAGGAATTTAAAAAGCATCAAAACTACGAAAAGTGCTACAAGCAGTTGACGATCGTGGAATACATAGGGAACTTTTTTTCGGTGAAATCGAAGCATCAACAAACGACGTTCAAGGAACATGTACGGATTTTTCAGTTTTGTTTTATTTCGTCGTTAATTAAAAAATTTTAAAATTGTTGTCGATTTTTCTTTTCCGCAGATTTATAGGTACATCAGAATGTTCGATAAAAATGCTGGATTCACGTTGTTGCCGTGTCGACGATACTCGCTGGAAGGGAACATAGGGGCCAAGATTTGTGCGACAAAGAAATGGTAAAAATGCGTTTATAAAAATTAGCTGACTTTTGGTTAAAAAAATTTTAGTTTTTTACGAACATTCGCTTTCGCTATGATGAACGTTTCAATTTATACGAAAATGTTACTTTTGGTTTATTTATCGTGACAGGTACAAAAATGAGAAAATCGCCTATTTAGTCGGATGCATCGCAGAACTGACGGAGAAGGAAGAAGATCAAATATTAGTTCGAGGCGTGAACGACTTCAGCGTCATGTATTCGTGTAGGAAAAATTGTGCGCAATTGTGGTTGGGTCCTGCGGCTTTCATCAACCACGATTGTCGATCTAATTGCAAGGCAAGTATTTTGTGTGTGCCCAACTAGCGGATTATGAAATATAACATAATTTTTTTTTACACAGTCCTATAGGCTTCAGACATTGCGATAAAAATGATAAATCTGTTCTTTTGTTTGTTTTGCGCTACTCCAGTTTGTGTCGACCGGGCGGGATACTGCTTGCGTCAAAGTGTTGCGAGACATCGAAGAAGGGGAAGAAATCACGTGTTTCTACGGGGAAGATTTTTTCGGAGATGCTAATTGCTACTGCGAATGCGAAACGTGCGAAAGGTGAGCTAGTGTTTTTGTCACTTGGGTCGTTGGTCTCAACCATGTGTCAACATCGACGTTGTTATGTCGATGATACGCTAGAGACTTAAGTTTAAGGAATTCTGCTTTAATCGCAATTTTTACACGGGGATGTGTTTCGAGAGATTTGTGTTGTTTTTTTTTGCATAGACGGGGGAAAGGAGCGTTTGTGGATCGAAACAAACCCGACACTCCGGACGATAGGGTTGCGTATCGGCTTCGTGAAACTGACAACCGACTGAATCGATTGAAACAACTTTCCAAGGCCAACGCTAGTAACAATAGCAAGAGCACTGCCACCACAACCACCACCAGCGCCAACAACAACAACAATAACCACCACACTAAAGACAGCAGCTGCAACAACGTCAACAACAACAATAATAACAGTAAAAATGCACATTCGGTGATTAGTGCCAACACGTCGATCATGACTCGTTCTCGTCGAAGGAACTCTGAAAATTTAAGGAAGAAGCCCACTCCCAATAGTGAGTAGAATTAGATCGGGTGTTTTATCGCTTTTTTTTATACAAAGGGGGGAGTACATGAAACCTGAAATTTTACATGTTAAATCCCATAAATAATGTCTCGAACTTCATTTCTAGGAGAAAAAAATTATTTTATAAAATTTCACTTAAAAAAATGAAAACGGGTAAAAAATTTTTAAACCAAATTTCACTTGTTTTTAAATTCCACCAAAATTAATGAAAACGTGGGTAATTAAAAACAAATGTATTATGACTTGTGAGACACCCTACATTCGGCTTATCTTGAATTGTCGTGCAGTGCATTGCGAACTTTTGACGAGAAAATGTTATTTTTGTTTTTCAGAAACGGTGACTGCTGTTCGTTCGAGAAGAAAACTTCACGAACGCTCGCAGCGGATGAAGGCCGTCAACGGTTTTCACAATTCACCGTTGACGACCATAGCAAAAAATTTGAACAAAACTTCTAGGTCGAATTTGCGTAAACATCGGAGGATATCTAGTGTACAATCGAGCATCCGCACCAAGTTCAAGCAGCTCATGAGCCACGGCACCAACGGATTACACGACGCGAGCTTAACGTCGACGCCTCTCACGGGGAGACAGGCGCCGAGCGAACGAATGACGATGGAGTTGCGGAAACGAGACGACACCAACGCGCCGCGGAATCCCACAGCTTGTTCCAGAAGGCTGAGGGGTCAGCCCGTCGTTGACTGCGACGACGACGACGTCCAAGTGACCAAGGACGACGACGACGACGAAGAAAAGGAGTCGGACAAGTTGATCGACGTTGAGGTGGTGCAAGAGTCGACCGCGGAAGACGAAAGCGTCTTGGAAAAGGCGGAGGAAGAAGAGACGACGCAAGAAAACGACCAAAGTGAACCTATGCAAAGTGCCAGTGAACAAGACAAAGATAGTGAAACGCTTCCGGAATTGGATCTCGGCGAAAACAGCGAACCGTTGACGGATAACACCGAAGGGACCGGTTGTCCCGAAGATCCTCCCCCGTTAGTGAAAGAAGTCGATCTGAACGTTGCGGCGGAGGAGGCGTCGCCCCCGCCACCGACGTTGAGCTGCGCAGCACCCGAGACGGAATCGTGGGTCGGTTTAGACAATCGGCCTGCCCCGCAGGAAGAGGACGACGATGTCGTCGTCGTCGTCGCACCGAATTTGGAAGAAAAGCCGGCGGCGCCGCCACCACCGGTGGTGGAACCAAAAACTCCCGAACGGCCCAACGGTTCGCTCAAGTTGATGATTCGAATGCGGCGCAGCCCGACGGTGGAGGCGAAGATGATGCACTTGAAGAACGGCTACTTCAAAGTGCAGGAACCCATTTACGAAATACTGCCCCAGTCGGACGGTTCGTCGGCCGACAGCTGCGGCAGTGGTAGTGCGAAATCGTTTTCGTTCGAAAAGAACCATAACCAGTGTCGCCAGCTGGTGTTCCCACAGAAAAAGAAGAAGAAGCACAAAGCTCACAAACATCACAAATCGTCGCGCAAAAGTAGTCATAACCACAAATCGGACATTAGGATTTCGAACAACAAGTTCAACAACAATAACAACAATAATAATAATAATTTCAAAACGGTGGTGGACAACGGTGTGCTTCGACCCACCATCAAAAGACTACGGCTGATTTTCGGCAACGATTCGCTCGACATTCACATCCCTCCTCTAAAGCGCAGGAAGTGCAAATAACGTATAAAGTAGCTAGTTAATTAATTAATAATTGATTATTTATAAGCTGTTTTATTTTTTTTAAAAAAATTAATTGTACTTGTAATCGAGGTCATTTTTGTTTTTTAATTTTTTATTTTGTTTTGTGTATTTTTGCCTCAATTTATTTTTTCTTCGAAATTGGTTCCTGTTCCGTGAAGTAATTCTTAAAATTTATTTTTGTATATTTTCGGTATTTTGTTTATTTTTATTATTTTTAGTTTTTTGGATTAGGGAAATTTTATTTTTGAAAATTGGATAAACTTTTGCAATCAAATCGACGATGACGAGCGAGCTCACATCTCTATTTTTGACATGAATCGTGATTGACATTTTATTTTGCTTGTCAAACTGTGGATTTCTATCGAATGGAAATAACTTTTTTTCAAAAAGTTACGTTAGGAATAAATTGAATTTTTTTTTTCCTATAATATTTATTTAAAAAATAATAATAATAACAATAATAATAATAATAATACACTTTGACAAAGTCCCAATTTTGTTTTGCTTGTTACCAATTGTATTGGTTCGGCTGTTCAACAGAATAAACTCGATCTAGTTATCACTGTTCTACAAATGACGAACGCTGGTGTCAAGGAAGATCTATAGTTTTCGTTCGATTAATTGGTTCAGTTGTATCGGTTTATTAAAACCCATATTTCACCAGTTAACTAGTCACAGTGTTATATTAATACTCGTCATGCTGTTTATAACTTTTTGTCATTTTAATCTCAAATTTGAAGGTGCCACAAGTTTTCGCCTCTTTTTGCTCAAAACTACATTTCATAAGTTCCATGATTACTTTCACTCAACTCAATTATATTATGACATATTATTATACTTTAGTACAATGTGTCATGATTAGACCTCGGATTTGTATGAAGTTTTTAGGCAGCTCCCTCAAAATTGGTGAGGATGTTAGTCATTGTTGCACAAGTACAGGACGTAAATTTTATTTTGCATATTTCAGATGTTAGTGCATATTTTTGCATATTTCAGATGTAAGTGCATATTTTTGCTTATTTCAGATGTAAGTGCATATTTTTGCATATTTCAGATGTAAGTGCATATTTTTGCATATTTCAGAAGTGAGTGCATATTTTTGCATATTTCAGATGTAAGTGCATATTTTTGCATATTTCAGGTGTTACTGCATATTATTTTGTTTTTACATATTTTAGCATTTATTCCGTAAAATTTCTATTTTAATATTTATTTTTATAAAAGTTTTATTGTCAGCGTAGGTTATTTTATTTTAAAAAATTATTTGTGGAATTTCATGCAACAAGAAAATTGCAAATGCTACAACATGGGAATAAAATGCTTTGAATTTTGGTGTTTTTGCAGGACACCTAGTAACAAGGAAGAAAATTGCATATTATCCTGTTTTCATTGCATTTTTTAAGTTTTGTGACATTTTGCATGCATAATTTCATGTTTTTACTGCATATTAATCCGAGGTCTGGTCATGGTTATGTATAGTTGTTTAACAACGGATTTGTGAACGATTTGGCTTTGTCAATATAATTGATTTATTGGTATCTTTTGATTACGTTATTGAAATCAATTGGTTGATTAATGTGATATCTACAGTACGTATTTACTTACACTAATTTTCCTACTAAAATCTTTTAATAGGTACTATTTGGGCTAGCCAGCCAATCTAACTCTGCGTACTTGGGTTTGGAAGTCAGGTTAGGTTGGTTAAACAAAATTACAAAAACACAACTTAATAGATCATTACTGATTCGTTAATCATACGTTTTTTGGCTTAGCTATTCTAACCTAACCTGGCCAGTGGCCTCCGAACCCGTAAGTACAAGCAAGTAGCGCCACAAGCGGGATTGGTAAAAAAAAAGCACTAATTTCTGTTTTTATAAAATACTTGTGTATTAATCTACAGCCATTGCCATGGAAGCGAGATGGGGTTGTTGGTTTATAACTAATCCTGTTTAATACAGCGTGTCTGGGTTTTTTAGATATCAGTTTAGGTTAGTTAACAAAACAACCACTAGCACTATTCCGTTAAGTGAGATTGCCGCGTATTGGTCGTTATGGCTATTTGAATCGCTAGATGTGTTCGAGTGCTTTTTATTATATTTAAATTTAACTAACCTAAACTGGGATCTAGTTTATTATATTTAACTAACCTAAACTGGGATCTAGTTTATTATATTTAACTAATCTAAACTGGGATCTAGTTTATTATATTTAACTAACCTAAACTGGGATCTAGTTTATTATATTTAACTAACCTAAACTGGGATCTAGTTTATTATATTTCACTAACCTAAACTGGTATCTAGTTACCATGTTAGGTTTAGTTAAAAAATAGTAAAAAGTATTAAGCAACAGTGATACAAATGGTATCTCGGTTAACGGAAAAGTACTCCAATGTGATATTAATCATAAAAATAATCCCATTTTTTGTTTGCTAAATCTACACTTGTATGTATACCCATACAGGATATGTTGTAGCATGATACACAAGTGTAATTATTGTGATCTCTTGAGCGCAATTTGTGGCTTTAATACGGATAATTGATATTCAACGATCGGTTTCGAGTGATAAGAGTGCCATCTAGCGACTCTTATGAAAAACAAATACCATAAATAAAACCCGGACAATTTTAAACTTTGATAATTAAAAAATTTACAAATTATATTAATTCGTTCTTTATTAGTATTGCATAAAGTTGTCGTTATTTAATCATTTATTTTAAAAACTCAAACGATTCGGTACTCATCGAACCATTAGGAACGCGAACAGGGCGTCATCCTCGGCACTGCTGTCCTCCTCTCTTCCGAGCCATGTCTGAACTGTAACACTCGATCACGTGAAGAATTCGCTACCGTGCTGTTAACTGAGGACGAAGGATGCCTTCAGCTTCTGCTAAACTCGAGAAACAGGCCTCGTTCGAGGCATCCGATTCCAGCAAACAAATTCTCAATGTTCTCGAGAAGAAAGTACGAAATTTGGAAAAACGAAAGGTGAGAAAAACGCGTGTCCAGACAAACACCCGAATAAAGCTCAAAAGACAATGGCTGCGAAGCGAGAAATGTGGTGTTGAAAAGCGCACACACACACTCAACTCGTGTTTATTGTAAACGAGAGATAAGTCTGCTAGGTAATGATCCGTACATCCGATTGTTTCTGCGCTACTTTAATCGAAAGTTCCAGAAAAATGGGAACGTTTAAAGAAACATGTGCTGGAATTTTCAAACTTAAAAATTATACAATTTTTTTTTCATTATGAGAGGGGTATCAATATGGCGGCCGTCGAAAAGTCATGTCGAAAAAATCGTAACCACTTTTTGTTTGCTGTTTGATGCTGAATCGAAGGAACGTTATAAAACGTAGAAAGTGATAATGTTAATAACGACTGAATAAAAGGTTGTTAACGATTCATGAAATTTGGGGGGCAAATAAAATAGATAATAGTGAAAGTGAAAATTGTGTTGTCGAGGTGTAGACGTTTCTAGATTTTAAATTGAACGTAACGTTAATAAAACAGTAATTATATTTTTTTATACATTTATATGTATAATTGAACAGTTTCGCAACTTTAAAGTTGAGACTACAAAAAATATAGTGTTTACTCGGTTTTTTACACATATGTCGAAAATCGTACATATTTTAGACTTCCATGGTAACAACCTATTAATGGTGATGCGATTGATCTGGACACAAAACAATTGAGTGCTTTGTGCGATTTGTGGATAATTCTTGCAAATAATGTTGAAATCCATATAAAAACAAAAGTTGAAATTAGTTGTCATTTTTGCAGGAGTTGACAATCCTAACGTGTCAAAATTTTACATACACAAAAAATAAAACGACTAAATGTCGTGTCACCACTTTGTTTACTGAAAGTTTTAAAATGTAGGAACGTCGACAAACACTTTTGAATTTGTTAGCAGCGTTGAATTATGAAACGTGACGACGAAAAATAGATAGGATTTGAAAATTTTGCTACGTTCATTGCGAATCAGTTGGTTGTTGACGTTCTAGGGTTGACTTAAAGTGGACGTGAAATAATAAATGATTACGACAAGGAAATTGAAAGTATTATTATTATTATTATCATCGAAACAGGTAGATACTGGCAGTTTTTCAGTTCAAAGTATAAACTGTCAAAATAAAATTGTGTCCATTCTTAAAGCGTATGTCAACAAATCATCGATTATTTTGATTGTACATTTTTAAAAAAATGATTGACAATTTTTATTGGTTGGCAAAAAGCTTGAATTGCCACACTAAAAATTGTCTGGAAAGCGTCAAAAAAAAAAAAATAATAAAAAATTGTCATTATTTCAAAGTGTCAAAGACTGCTCTTTGACAGCATCATAATGTTTTTCAAATTTTTGTGATCATTTTGAAACTGTTGACACCACAACACAATGCCTTGGCGAGAGATTGCGTTTTGACGTACGCTGAGGAGATTTCAAGATGAAACTCGGTGCTCGTTGGGCGTTTAACAACTCGTAAATTTATGATATTCAGTGACAGAACTTTTTTATATTTTGTGCAATAAGACGGAACCCCTCGTCAACATTTAAAGCACGTCAGTTTTTGTTATCCGTCATCGTCTAAAAAAAAAAATTTTATGCAGATTAAATCGTTAACATTTTGGTACGTGATGAATTTTTTTCAAGAAACACTGTTTGGAGAAACTTGGTAGTTAAGGCGTCCACCTCTGGTGTGAGTGGCCCGGGTTCTCCTAGATTTTTTCTTGGGGTTTTCTTGAAATGGGAGAACTTCAAGTAAATCTTGGCATAAAAAACAAACAAACCAATTTTATCTTCACTTTATCATTGTTTCTGCTAGTAATAAAGTTCCTGTGACAGGCATAACCGGTGCTGCGATCTTTAACCCGCAAATGCCTACATTTCAAGTATCGAGACTTTTAGAATCACGATAAACTCGAAGTAAAAGTTTTATGTTAGAAAGTGGATGTGGGGGGAGGGGGTTCGATTTTTTGGTGATTTATTTCCTAAATAAGTGCATAATTAATTTATGTGTTTTTTTATCAAGAGATTGAAAGAAATTGAGCAGAATAAAGGTCGACAATGCACAACTTTGATGTAACAGCTTCGTTTGGTGGAGGTGTTGGTTTTTTCGCTCGCCGATTTGGTGAAACATGATTTTCAGATTGAAATTTGATTGACTGTTACATAATTATCTCATTCTCGGTTGAATTCACAGTAAACATATGCAAAAAAATGCCTTGTCATGGAGCATACAAATTGAAAGGCTTCAGACACAAAACTTGGTGGTTTGCCATATTTTTCAGATTCCGTTTCTGACGAAAAGCGAGATTCTCTATGTTTATGTTGACATTTGGTGGAAAATCCGGGAAGTAGCTATAGCTGGAAACGGTATACTGGACTGTTTAGCGAGAAAAGTCGTTTTGGGACAACTTGTTTGTGAAATGGAGAAGTTCCTGTAAAGTGAACTTTTGATTGGGCGTCGTTGTAAAAAGTGTTAAAATTGACGAGAGTTGGAACAGAATGAACGTCATTGGGAAAGCCATAGAAGGATTTTGTGCGTGCGTGTTTACAAAATGCGAATATTAACGTGCGTCTTATTTTTCATTTTGCAGACTAAATTGGA
Organism: Cryptops parisi; assembly: GCA_034695005.1. Lineage (NCBI taxonomy): Eukaryota > Metazoa > Arthropoda > Chilopoda > Scolopendromorpha > Cryptopidae > Cryptops > Cryptops parisi. The sequence goes on along the minus strand of JAQIWH010000487.1, from coordinate 11,416 downwards.
CTCCTACCGGCAGGATGATTCTGAGGGTAAAGTCTTGAACGAAGACCAGAAAGTAAGATGTGCTTGGTTTTAATCTTATTAACGTTTTGTAATTGTCTAATTGGGCGGAAACCATATATTGTGCGTGCCATTTATTAAAACACTGTTCCCATTGTTGACTAGAATGCCATCAAGAAGTACGACGAGGTCATCCAGTCCTTGGAGTTTGCGAAAGAGTTGCAGAAGAACTTCACGAGCATTGTGCAGGAGGTACGGGTGTGTTTGCCCCTACATACATCTAAAAAATAGCGATTCGATTTTCGTCACGAGGGGTGTCGTGAAACGTTTTCTTGTCATTTGTCAATCAAGATGTCCAAGGCGCATAAGAAGCAGGTTAAGCGTGAGCAGGTGGAACGGCAAGGTCAGGAAATCCAACGTCTGCGAGAGATGCTCATCATCCAGGATGTTCTAAACAACATGGGGTTGGAGCATGTGCGGAGTTGCTTTCTCAGTGGCCAACATGGGGCACCTGTAAGAACGATAGTTCATTTATTTATTTATTTTTTATTATTATTATTAATTTGTTTATTTAAAAAATAAATAATTTGACATATTTTGAAGTTGCTAACGGAGGAGAACTTGAACCAGCTGGACGAGTTGTACAAAAACATTTCTCCGTCACGTGAAGCCGAGAAAGGTGAACCATCTTACGAAGACCAGCTGACCCAAGCATCCGAACACTTGCTTGCGCTTTCGGAAAACAAGAACAAGGAGACTTTGGGAACTACTTGTATCCTTTATAGTTTCATGTTTAAAATGACAAAAAAATTAATCGGGCGAAAAAAAGACTCGATCCTTTGTATGATTGTGTTTCGTTAACTGGTACAACTCAGATAAGGATCTGAAAGAGCTCATTATGAAAATCCACGACTGCGGTTTTCTTAGTAGTTCTTACGTACTTCAACCGGGAACCACCAACGGGGGTGACGATGTGCAGGAAGCCGTTGAAACAGGTTCTTTTTGTTATTATTTTGCTCTGTCACAAAAAAATACATTTAAAATGTGTGTTTTTTGTTCATTGAGACCATTTAGGGTGGTGATTTTTCATTGATTTCGAACCTTGCGTTTTTTTGCAGAATCGAAAACTGAATTCAACGATGATCCCGAGGAGGATTACGCTGAAGATGATCAACCACCCGTATCAGAGGTGATTATCGATGGCTCCTAGTCATCTATGATCTTTGACTTGATTTTATAAAATATAAAAACGAATTTTAGATTTTGACTCTAAATTATATTGTTTCATAAAAAGTTATTTTATGTAAGTTTTATAATTCAAATTGCTCGCCAGTGTTGTGTTATGTGTCGTTTTTCACTTCACGGTGCTGGCTAATGTTTCCATAGATAGTAGTTCCACTTGTAGCTGAGAGATGTATCTCGTAGATACATAATAGTGTCATAAGTTGCACTTGATTAACCCGATGTCACCTTTTAAACATCGGGTGAACGGTTGCTCTGTGAAAAATAAACTTGACACGTTGAATGTTTTCACAATTCGTCGTTTTTCTTGCCAAAATATTTGGAAACTTTTGGTTCATTGCTTTATTTAAATTATAATGGAAAAAAATGTACAACCGCGCAAAAATTTACCATTAAACACGTACTTAATAAAAAGCTAGTCAATTGACAACATCCGATTGACAACATTGAAAATCCATTTAGATTGTGTGAACTTGATTTGAATTGATTTATAAGTAGACTTACATTGGCAAATTATTATAATAGATAGTATTTTTTTTTGCCTAAAATGCAGTATTTTTGTTTTTGCGAAAATGAAAATGTGTTAAGTACACATGTACATGTTCTTTTTACATGTGTCAAGGACTGTGTAGTACAAGACACATTATAGAAGTGAATTAATCATAATTTTGTTTTTTGAAACGGCTCTTTAATTTGCTTGAGGACGTAATTTGTTTGAACTTGGGTGTTGTCGATGTTTTAGCAGATCATGAGTTCTCGCCAGAATGTGGAATCGTTGCCATCTGCGAACATAATGGGAGAAGACTTGGCCGTGAACCAGCAGCTGCTGCCCGCTCACCAGGGGGCAGGACAGCAACAGCAGGCTGACACGTACTTTGCCACCCCGTACAACAACAACAACAACCCTACTACTACTACTACTACTAGTACCGCCGCCGCCACCACCAATAATGCCAGGAGTTCTTCTTCGGAATTCAACTTCCTTCAGGAATCGCAGATTGACATGGACTGTTAGTTTTTTTTTCCTCTTAATTTTTTAACTAATTGGGTGTCTAATTTAAGCTCGTAACGATTTTTTAAGAGGTGTTTGTAATAAAACATAATTATGAACGAATGATTTCGAAATGAAAGTTTTGCTAACGAAATGTATTATTATTATTATTATTGTTACCACGTTCGAAAAATTAACGAATCGAAACTTAATGTTTTTATCGCCATTGTTGCAATACTTGATTCCACTATTTTTTCAATGTTACCAAAAGAAAAGAAAAATGCCAGTTGATATAACCTGTTGATGAACATGTAAATCGATTATGAATAGAAATAAAATGTATCGCTCTTCATTGATGACAAATTTTTCTTTTTTAGAAGAACGCTATAGCTTGTTGTTCAAGATCATCATTCGTGGTGTTGTGTGAAATCGAATGCGATTAATCGCCGAGAACGTTGACTAGTGTTCAACATTGCGATAGTCGTTTTTCATTTGTAGCATTGTTTAAATGTAATTGTGTCCTCGTCTCAACCTGCAACAATGGTCGATGAAACAATTTTCCCCCTTTTTGTAACCCTTTGTAATGCATTAATTCACTACTAAAAAATGTGGTGTGGGTTTTTCTAGCTGGTTGTTAATGATTTAATAATAATAATAAATTTTCGGCGGAGTTGGAGTTTCATTTCAAATCATTCGTGCTACTTTTATTGTGGACACCTTGTTCGTTTTATTTTGTTTGTGCATAGTCTTGTGTAGGAATGCAAATTTTGTTTATGAAAGATTGATTTGATTTTGTGTATGAAAGTCAATTTATTTTTTGCTTTATGAAAGACAGTTTATTTGATTTTTTTTGTGTGTATCGAAGCAATTTTATTTGATTTTTGTAGATGAATGTAATTTGACAGTTATGCATGACAGCCATTTTGTTTTGTGTATGAAAGCCATTTTGTTTAGTGTATGTAAGCCATTTTGTTTTGTGTATGAAAGCCATTTTGTTTTGTGTATGAAAGCAAAATTATTTGATTTTTTGTGTATGAAAGCAAAATTATTTGATTTTTTGTGTATGAAAGCAAAATTATTTGATTTTTGTAGAAGAATGTAATTTGACAGTTATGCATGAAAACAAAATTATTTGTTCTGTATGAAAGCTATTTTGTTTTGTGTATGAAAGCAAAATTATTTGATTTTTTGGTGTATGAAAGCAGATTTATTTGATTGATTGTTTTATGAGAGCAATTTTGTTTGATTTATGTGTGTACGAGAAGTCAATTGATTTATTCATTACTAGCACCTCACATGGATCCTGCTGTGGTTGTAGCGCACCCAATGCCTTCTGTTGCTGCGTTGAACTATCCGCCTCCGGCAACAGGTTTGTGTACTTGGGTTTATGTACAAGTACCGCTGGTGGGCTTTGCTAATGATCCGATTGATAATAATAATATAGAAAACGTCGCAGCGTACCAAAACCAACACCTGTTAGAAGAACCTGTGCTACAAGCAAATTCTTCAACTTTGCCTTCAACACAGGTATTTTTATTATCATCATTATAATTATATCATGGGTTTATAGCCGCGTTTAATGTCTTAAAAACGTCATTTGGTTCCGTCTCCCTTGTTTTAGGGTGTGACTTTTGTTCTTGTTAATGATCGCCAATTGCTTATTTTAATCGTTTTCATATGTAGATGTTCATTTATTAATTTTTTTGTTGCAGTTTAGCCAAGCAACCTCAACGTCGACTGTCGCAGCGCAACCTACTGCTCAGTCACTGCATTCTCAACAGTTGCCACTTGGCCAGACTGAATTCAAGTAAGCTTTGTTCAACGAACCCAATTTAGTCATGGAAAAAAAAAAAAACTTGATTCACGGTTTTTCCTCGTTATCCGTGGTTTTTCGATTATCCGCTCGTTGTCTCTTCTTTTGTTCGCTAACTAGTGAGGTTAATTGTTTGGTCACCTGTCGCTACGTAACTTTAGAAGGGAAGAAAGTGACGGAAATCGGGATGTATATCAACGCGTTGCTTCTGAGGGGAAAAACACAAATTAGTAATTTAATTTTAGAAAAAAAGCTTCAGACAAATTATTTATAGATAATTGGTATTTTTAATTTAATTTCGGAAATAATTATTAATAAAGAAAAAAGTTATTCGAATTTCCTGTTAGTTTTAGCTTCTAGGTATCTTCACTAGATGGCGTCGCTTTGCTCGTAGATAATATTTTCACCCGCAGAATGTAGTATTGAATTTTTCTCGAAGACATACAGGGTGGTTAGTTGGAATATCATTTAAAAAATTAAATAACTTTTTTTTGCTATTTGACGTTTTAAAAGTTCATTTTCCGATGTTGGAAAATTTTGTTTCTTGGAAATTTATTATGGAAAATTGTTAACTTTCATATCGAAAATCGGTAGTCAAATTTGACGCCACCGCACCTTTTATCTTTTTGGGATGTAATTTTAATACATTTTGGGAAGAAATTAAAATCCCTGGAGTCGAGACATTTTAAGAGTTATATCGAACCATGGTTTCGGTGACCTGCGGATAACGACGAACCACTGTGATGTAGTATTTGGTAGCTAGTAAAACAAGTTCACAATGCGAATTTTATACTTTTGTTTAATTAGGATTTAAAAGTGGTCGACCATTTTACGAGTTTTCGCTCGTAGAAAAAAAAAAATAAGAAAAATTTTGTTTCTTCTCGAAAACGTAGCTTTTTGTCGAATCGGCTAAAATCAGATTAACGTCACGTACAAAAGTAACGACGGTGAAAATGTGCTTGGTTATCACTCGCAAATTTTCATAGGAGCTTTGTGATTCGCTTCTTTTACAGCCAACCAATTCCATCTCAAACATTCACGAACCAGAAATTTGTAACAATGCAAGGCATGAATTCCAGTGGTCCCGCGACGTTCTCCGGTCCAGCAATGTACGGCCAAATGGAGCAAACCCTCGCTGCTCAAATGAGTCAGAACGTTGTTGCAGGTGCGCATACGCTCGGTTGGCATTTCTTCGATGAGTCTTAGTAGAGTTGGAATGTGCCGGTGATTGAAAACGTTGATTGTTTTTGGCTCGTTAGGAAACTTGACGCCTTCGTCGACGGAAGCTGGAAACGTTCAGGCGTCCATAACGCTGACCAACCAGGTTGTGGCGAACGAACCCAAAAAACATTTCATGAACGCCAACGCCGCGGCCTTCGACACGTTGAACTTCAAACAGCCCACTGGCACGGTAATGTTGGACAGATTTAAGTTTGTCGTTACAAGTATTAAGAATTGGTTTGCACCGTTTTGCTCCACAACTAGAAGTGATATTTTTGGAATTGAGCAGTTGTCATTTGTTGCTGTTTCCGTTTGGTAGATGTCAACTAGTCCTACGCCCGACGCGTCTGGTCCAAACAACAACAACACACTGCAGCTATCGATGACCAACAACCAGAGTGGACATTTTACGTCTCCACAGTCCACACCGCAACAACAACAGCAGCAGCAGCTGCATTCGTCTCCTACGTCCGACATGCCAGCTAACGAGGGATCTTGGAACGTGAAGAGTCAGTGTAGGTGTCATTTACCCCCTTTATATATATATATTTTTTTTTTAATGATTTTAGATTTTTATATAATTTGTTATTTATTGACAGCCCCTGGCAGTTATCCTCATGCGGTGACGCAACAGTCTGGAAATTTCCAGTCTCGCACTGGTTTCAATGGTCGCGGGGGACGCGGAAACCGAGGTGGTGAACGTTTCGGAAATGGAAGAGGACGAGGTGGTAACAATTTTGGTGGGGGTAGAGGTAAGAGCGCAAAAATAAGCTCCCGTAGTATTTGTAAAGTTATAAACGTTGACATACAATAATGATTAAAATTATTTTTTTGTTATTGTCGTTGATAGGAGGTGGCAACTATCAAAACTATCGTGAAAACCAAGGTTACTTCCAAAATAATTACAACCGGGAAAATAACTACAGCAGCGGTGGTCAGAATAATTATTCCAATGGATACAAGCGTGGTGGATCGACTAATCTAGGCGGGCGCGGCACTGGAAATGCAAGAGGAGGTGACGTTTTTTGTGTATTCTTAATGTGACGATCGAGTATATTGTTAACTACACCAAATTAGGCATATAGCAAAAATTTAAATTTGTCAGTAACTTTTGGTATATATTTTTTTTCTCACCCAATCATGATTTTTTTGTTGCGGTTGAAATTGATTAGGAAAGTCGTGACAACTTTGCTTTATTACACAGGGTGAGTTAAAAGCATGGTTTTATGAGGATTACTCTGGAAAAGCTATTATAATGAAAACGCTGAGTATTTCCAACAGTCGAACTGAAATAGACACAACCGGGCACTAGCATAATTCCCAGCATAGCATTGGTGTAATGCAGTGGTGTTTAGTGTAATGCAGTGTTTTGCATATCCTACACTAAAAATATAACAAGTGCATTAAAAATGCTTTTTATATACTGTCTTATGGTATTACAGGCATAATGCAAAAGTTAAATTTTGTTGATTACTGCATGTACGATTTAAGCGAATTTTGAGTTACGCGATCCTTGAGTGATGTAATATTCGATTTACGAGCGATTTTATTTTTGATTTTTGCAATTTTTGATTCGATTTTTGTCACGTGGTTTTCAATTTAGGCGGTTTTTTTTTTTGGTTTGTTGGACCATACAGTATTTATATCATAAATGTCGGTAGGTGCTAGCATGCGGTCAATTCTCGGCTCGTTCGCTCTTTGCAACGGATATATCTACGAAACGTCATTCGTAAAAACGAAGTAACGTTTTCTTTTCTCGTGCATTAGGGCATCGTGGAAACTCAACTCGAGGCGGAAGCATGAGAGGCGGCGGCGGTGCTGGCGCCGGTAGCGGAGGCGGTGGCGGCGGTCGTGGCGGGTTCAACAAAGGGAATCAAGCACAATAAATTTTTTTCTGACGATTGATGTCGAAACGAAAAAGATCTAAACAACAACAGCCATGGCAACTGCGAAAACATTTTCATCTCAAATCCAAAACAAAAAACCAACTTGCATCATCATCCACAGTTTACAAGAAGAAAAAAGAAAAATAAACCCACACATGCTCCATCCGTGTTAAATTTACCTTACGAAACAAAAAATGGGGGTGAAAAAAGAGTAGGCGAGTGATATATATAAAAGAAGAAGAAGAAGAAGATAAAAGTGGTAGGGATTGTGTCTTCTACTCTTTTGATTCCTATATTTCTTTAAACCTGTAAGAAGTTTGGGAACGTAGTGAGGTCACGCAACGCTTTCAATTGTATCGGAGACTCCGGCAACGCAAGTGCTTTTGATTATTTTATTTTATTTTTTCCGAGCTTAAAAATATGGTTATGCCCCCCTTCTCTATTTTTTTATACGTATATGCTTTTATTAGTATGTATTTTTGTTATCCCCTCCCCCCCCCAAAAAAAAATGTGGGATTGTACCGAGAAGTGTACGATTTTTAATTTAATTTTCTTATTTATTTTCTAGTCAATTTGTAGCGTAGACCACGTTTCCGTTGTACGAAACCAACTAATCAATTTTTTTTCTTTTTCCCCCCCTCTTTTCAACACACCCTGTGTTTCGAACTTCATATAAATAATTATTGTCGTTGCATTATTTTCAAACTCCGGTACAAAGAATGAAAAAGTTTGCGGTTTTCTATTCTTACAACGTTGACAACTGTGTTCCTAATCGTGTGTTTTATGAAGGATAAAAAAGGAGACCTTGTGATTATTTTTTGTGTTTTTTAATTTTTCCATCAGTGCTATTCCATTTTTTTGTTTTTTTGTTTTTCTTCAGATTTTTGTTTTTTTTTTATCACACGACCGTTTGGTGATATATATATATTATATATACATAACAAAAAAGCGAAACAAGCTTCGTGTTATTTCCGCCGCCTAACAGTGTGTACTTGAAGAGTTTCATTTATAAACAGGACCGCGCTTTTTTGTTTTTTCTTGATTATTTTTTGTTTTTCTTTTAGGCCTTATCGTTAAAAAAAGCCTAAAATATTTCCGGCAATTGCCTGATACGCAATGTTTATTGTTCTTCATTATCGTTGATTCACGGTAGCCTGTCACTTCTTGTACCCCCCCCCCTTACCCCCCTTTTCCCGAAATTTTATTTTGCTTTTTTCGTTTATTTTTCTCCTCTATACCCTCAGGCGAGAAGTTTCTCATCATCTAAGTTTATTTGAGAAAAGAAATTTGTAAAATTTTCTGTATCTATTTTGTATTGAAGCTGTCAATCTTAAAAAATACGAGTTTGTCAATTCTCGTATACCTTTTTTTTTTCCATTGAAAATTAAAATATTTCAGCCGAGTGAGTGAGAGAGACACAGGTGAAATTTTTATTTGGAAACTGTCAAGTTTAACAAATTTGTGCGTAAACGTGGAGTAGCAGCCGACGAAACGATCGTTTTGAATGGTCGTCAAAAATACTGGTTGAAATAGATCTCGAGATGCTGGAGTCGTTTGACAGCTTTAGGCGGACATCGCCAAGTTGCTGGTCGGAAAGGTCCCTCGTGGTTGTGGAAAAAGGAACAGTCTCGAGTCTTGCGATAACGGTCTAGAATCTCTTGCTCGTCGGGGTTGGCTTGTTTGCAGCATTTTCGGTAGCATGGACGGCATAGAACTGCTTTCCCCGCTTTGAAATAGATACCGACTGGCGAAGCACCACATAGATCGCACTGCAATTATTATAAACCGTATCAAAAGCACAATTCTCAACCTTGATTAATGTGATTTATTTTACTGGTAAAAAATTTGAAATGATTTTTTACGTCTTGACTGGATAAAGGTGTTTTTTTTTTTACACTGACGTTTTGACTCCCTTCTAGAGGCTTTGTCAGGTAGAAAGAAAGTAAATAAAGTGTGAGACAGGAAACTTTACATTGTCATTTCTCTTCATTCAAAGATGTCTATCTCTGCGTGTTTGAAATGACTACTGTAAACAGTTGGTTTATTTTTTTCCACCTGATGAAGCCTCTAGGAGGGAGGTGAAACATGAAGATGTTAAAAAAGGGGACTACCTGGTCAGTAAGGTGTACAAAATTCCTTTGATTTTTTTTCTTTACTAATAAATTATTATAACTCCTTTAAGTAGCCATATACAGGGTGGTCCAAAAGTCATAAAGGGATTCAACATATGCATTATTTACTTGAATTTAGTGTTTTCTGAAGTTTTTGTTTATTAAATTGTTTAGAGCAGGGGTTCCCAAACTTTAATGGACCACGACCCATTTTTACAAAGTAGTACCCCATCTAGTTTATGTTATGAAAATTGGGAGGGGCTAAAATGATAATTTATTAATACATTTTACTACAACTAAACAACTTAAAGAAGTACAACTTCACGTTCTGATTTTTACTTTTAACTTTTTTACTCTTTGCGACGCACCAAAAATTGGCTCGCGACCCACACTTTGGGAAACCCTGGTTTAGAGTACATAGATTTATTACAGCATATTCAGCAAACCAAACTTAGTTTTATTCAATCGGAAAATATTAAATTTAAAGAAATAATAGTTCGATTCCCTTTGCGACTTTGCATCACCATGTATTATAAACATAGAATAATATAATTTATAAAAAGATATGCTGTGTTGTACGGTTTAAATAGTTTGTTAAATGAGGATGATTTTTTAGTGCCGCAACAAAATGTCAATCAATACCTTGTCCTTATTAACGGGGATGCATTCTAAGGTCACGGGTGGCACAAACGAAGGTTTCCCCCCAAACGTTGCTTGCTTTTGGGGAAGGCGCTTCTTGGCATCAAGGTTGTAGGCACCGGGTCTAAAGTGAAAACATAGACCGTTCAGCACGAATCTCCTTTCACAATGATTGCCACTTTGAATGCATAAATTTCGCTACCCTGGAGGCATGGTTTTTGGTTCCTCGGGACCTCGATCCGCCAGTGCACTCTGTCCAAATGGATGCTTGTTCTGCTTAGCTGGATCGAATCGAATGCCCGAATAAGCGTGAGGGCGATGCCAGTATGGATCAAAGTAACGCGGAAGTTTGGGGGCCGTTCGGTGGCAATAACCAAACTTGCTAGCTATTTTCTTGTTGGATTGGTATACGAAAGACGTTTCCTGAATTGAGAAGTAATTTGTCATTCATTTGACTCGCAGAAGAAACCGTCATCACCTAGAAAATAACAAATGGAACCTTGAGAAAGTCGTATTTTCCAGGTCCCAAATTGGGATCACCCGTTGGAAGAAGATTGAGTCCTTGACGAGTCGGAGGACAGGTGCCAACCACAGTTTTTCTATCTTGGCACGAATTGAATGCAAACATGGAACCTTTTGGTGGATCTGTAAACAATATTGAGTTTGGATCAGTGTATTTGTTATGTTATGCTGTGTGTACGTGTTTTGATTAGTTTGGTGCTGAACGTTGAAGCCAGACTCAAGTGAGTATGCAAACCTCCACTTTGGAGGTGGTCACAAATGAAATTATCGATAAGTATCAATATATCTGTGGTCTAAAAATAATTATTGGAAATTATTTTTTATATATAACTAAATTGTTTGGAAAAATTCATGCCGGGTCATTTTTACCCAAGTTGCTTTGGGGACCCCCTGTATACATGCATGGTCAGACGGGATTTGCAATGTATAGCTGGAACTTCTACAATTTAAACTCTGGTATCCTATATAAAAAACAACGACTTTTATTTATAAATCAGTGAAACGGTATTTCAAATAGTTGTTTCCAGTTATCTTGAATCATTTTATTTGTTAATATAATTTTTATATAAAATGTTTGTGGAAGTTTCGTACAGTGGATACCCAAGATTTCCAGTTACGTGTTCTTGCTAGAAATTTTAAGTAACAATATTCATTACTTAGTAAGTTTATATTGAAAAACTATGCCAAAAAAAGGTGCATACCATATAACATAAATAAATTATAAACTGATTGCTTGTAAAACTTATAATCACCTAAAGATCTAAGGAACTTTTGTAAGTCTCCCATTGCAATTTTGGGTCTTGTAATGATGCTATTACACAGATACAAGTTATATTTGACCAACAGAATAGTTGTATACACCCTATGGTACACTTAAAATAGTATCTTAACAAAAAATGTTGTGTACACTCCAAATTTGTTTCCATGGTAACAACTCTAAAAAAAAATTACATATACGTGTGTGTATATATATAACGTGTGTGTGTGTGTGTGT
>JAQIWH010000486.1:0-48432 GCA_034695005.1 Cryptops parisi | reverse complement strand
ATATACATGTACATACATACATACATACATACACACAAAATTAATTTCAAGTTTTTTCTTCAGAATAAAGTCAATGTAACATACCCTACTATACAGATTGTAACAAATTTCCATTGACATTTCAAACATTTATCGCCCAATTCGTTTAATCCATACCAAAATATAATATAAATACGGTATCGCAGTTGTAGCTTTACAATATTAACAATATTATAGTAGCTTATCTTAAAACCGCAAATGCGATATAAAAATAATTAAAATCTTCTGTTGTATTTTGAATGTGTACCGAGTTTCAATATTCCAACAATGTTAATTTGACAATGGCAACCATGATTGACGTATATTATTTGTGATCATTAAAAAAATAACACATTAAAGATTTTCTATTTTCGTATCTTCAATAACAGTTAAAAATAACCTCACGTAAAGTTGTAAGCTTTCAATTGAAAACCATGGGTTTAATTGAAAGTAGGTTCAATACTCAAGGTTGAAAGTGGTCAAGAGATTATTTTACATCCTATACAGGAAAGGCCTCCCCCCGACAAACGCAGTTTTGTATGGCAACTCGAACAATATGTGGATAATTGTGACGTAAGCTTTTTGCAAACTAGTTTTGTCATTGGTTGAGGAAGAAGCTATCGTCACAATTGTCAACAAATTGTCCCAGTTGACATACCTAAAATTACATGTGTCATATAGCACTACTACTCCTTGACTACTCCTTGTGGCAAATCGTGAACTTCCCACTCACTGGCATATATTGGTCTTAAAATACATTTTTATCGTCATTCAGATTATAGAAGTTTTTGAGTTATTGTTTTTTTTTCAGATCGGCCGATTTGTTAACTACAACAGGATTCAAATGGAAATTCCGGTGAAGAAATATGTGTGGAAGAGAAGTTTTTAATCTCTTCTGGTGTATTGTTCGACGACGCTATAAATATAGAGCTTTTCGCATCATCACCAATTATTTCGACCCCAGTGCTGACAACAGTACATCCTTTAATAACATTATCAGGAACAACAAAAGTGTGTGCAGCTCATCCCTGTAGGATTATCTTCCGCAATCGCGACCTCGAAATCGTCCTTGTGCAGAGGTAAAACCCAACCAGCAAAAGGAAACCCTGGTCGATCATCAGCGAAGTACGTCATAAAGTGAGAGAACGAGTGAAGGAGAAAGAAAAAGAGAGAGAAATTTCCACCTGAAATCTTTTAACTAATAAATGATCGATCGATACGATCGATCCCAAGTAACCTTGTTAAGTTATCAAGAGTAAGACACACATTGGTGATGGACGCAAAACTATTACACGCGTGGCTTTCGTTATTGTCGCCAGCACCTTTTTTTGGGGGGTAACAGAAAACACACGCATGACTCTTCTATGAACCTCTCAAATGTAACACATTATCATCTTTCTTTGCACTATCATGAATATTAATTAATCCTACATAAAAAAATACCCCCCCCCCTTTCAAAAATACATATTTTGAATCAACGTGAATTTTAAAACGCGTTTCAAATTTCATAATGTTTGTTTTACAAATTCCGGTACTTTTCGATTAGACGCCCCCATCTCTTTAATGTTGCTACTTGCTTGCACTTGGTTACGAGTTTATTTTGCAGGTTAGGCTAAGAAAAAAAAAAACAAATCCACACAATACGTTTTTCTTTTCTAACCTAACCTGCAAAATAAAGTTATAACTATGTACAAGCAAGTAACAACACAAGATAGGTGGGGCATCTAATCGAAAAGTACCAAACTTTCTTCATTGAAATCCACTAAACTGAACTACTGACAATCTTTCATTGCCAATGGACACTATACAAGATACAAAATAATTGGACATAGAATAATGTCCTTTCATCCGCAACGTCTTTTATTCTTTTAAAGATCAATGTTCATCCAGTTTTTGTTTTTATCGAATGCCAACTTGCTCATGACGAAACTGACAAACTATCAAAAGTACAGGGCATCTTCTAAGTCGGAAACCAGACATGATTCTTTAATTTATGCGTCACTCAAAAAATGGACACTTTTTTATACACACGTCTTAAAATATGCCCGTTTTGACAGTTTTACACAATGGTTATACATCGTTGTATTGCACATATGAGTTCTAAAAGAAAAATGGAATAAAGATAACCATTAATATTATTCATACGTAACTTAAATTATTATGTACGGTTCCCGACTTAAGAGGCACCCTGTTTAATATTAACAACGTCAGTGGTAAATAAACAAGAACTGATATATTTGGTAGTGGGAGTGTACAACGGACAAAAAAATGCCAGCTTCTCAATAAAACTTTTAACATGGAGTATAGCCTATAAACCTCCCCTGAAGTCATTCCAATTTTGGTACCAAGTGTCGTTAAAATCGGTCCAGCCATATCGAGTCATGCGCGCACAAACAGGCAGAAAAGCATTCCCCCAAGGGTTCGTTATGAAATTTCGCTGACATATTAAGTACCCTGTATGTAAAAAATCCACTGAGAAAAATCTCGCTGATATATGTAAAGAATTTTTTTGGCGTTTTTCACGTATGAAAAGAAGATTATCTTTTCATACATGAAAACAATCTTTGAAATATTTTGAGTGGATTTTGCTTACTTAGAGTATACTTATCAGGACCAGATTTTCATTTTTAACTGGATTCCAATGTTGATTGATTGATATTGAAAATTTATTGCAACAAAGGTCAAAATCAAAAACAAAATACAAAGAAAACACAAGAAAACAAGAGAACAGTTATAATTCATTGTAATGACTATAAGTAAAAAAGCTTTTTTGTTTTAAATGTACTTCTCACAATGAACAAAAACATGAAGATAGCACCATGCACAAATTACAATCGAGTAACGATTATCCGACATTCGCTTATCCGGTATTCCGGTTTATTCACATGTATTTCTTCGATCACTACGATTCATTACTAATGTAGCAGATTGTAAGAAAACAACTGGTTTAATGCCGTAACGCGTTCAATATAAATACAAAATGATTATAAACAAACTAACAAATTCTAGTAGCAGTCGTCAATATTTGTTGTGTACTTTGGTAGCCAGTAGTAGCATTTCTCTTATATGATCTGTACAAAAGGTTCTTCTCGAAACAAACGGGAGAAAAAAAAAGAACCATGTAAAATCAAGCAAGGGATTGATATAATTTGTCTCCAATGTGAATGTGACTACGCATGCATCTAAGCATATCACATATCGCCCTTTAACTTTAATAGCCTATAAAAACTGTCTTCTGCTGAATAATTCTCACTGGTTAACCTACTTTCATAGTCTACAGGGAATCGATACAGTTTGCCGTTTACCTGAGTGTCCAATGTAATGAATATTTACGACGAAATTAGATTCTGAACAATTTTTTTCAGTAATTACATGGCAATTTTAGAAACCAGTTTTGTTAACTTTTTTTTTTTTTTTTTTTTTTTTGCCAACTCCTTTTTTTTTTTTTTTTTGCTCTTAATAATTAGGTTAATATAAGTCGAGAAATTAAAAGAAAATGCAAACTCGGCTACCAAAATATTCCAAATACTGTTAGGTAAAAAAAGAAAATCTCGATGTGGGAGCTATTGAAAATACGTTGGTCACCACTGATCAATGAATAATATTAACAACAACAAAATGAAGAACGGACAACAGACAGAATTCTTTGTCTAGATGAGAATACTTTGGTGGGTGACACCTGTTCTTCATTCCAAACACGAACTTGAACTCTCCTCAAATGGACGAATTGACAGGCTAGGCAGCCATTAATCTTAAAAAGAGAAGAGGCCACTGGCCGAAGTGGCCACAAAGATTCATGTAGAGTGTGAGCCACAGAATAAAAACTGCGAATCAACCATAAAAAAAAAAACATGAAACGTAGACGTTTTTTGAAAACTAGTCAATCATTCCCTAAAGTTTTTATGTTGTATGAAATTAATTTCTAAAGAAATAAATATTTAATTCACAAAGACCCCCCCCTCCCCGAAAAAAAAAATTAGTATCAACACTAATCACGTATCAAAAATCGATCTCAACTTATAGTCCGAACTTCTAGTTAGGTTTACAATAGATAATTGTAGCAAACACTTTCAAAATGTGTAAACCTGATGAACTCAGTATATTCATTACGTATTTCTAGACCTCGAAACCAATATATAACCAATACTGAATATCGTTAACTATACATTATACAGCATACATATACAATACAGCATACACTCACCCTGTATAACAACATAACATTGATTTTTAAATTTCCTTTGATGCTTTGATTTATATTTTATGCTTACAAAAGTTTATAAATGTGATTTTGTTCATTGGTATAATTTAAGAATTTTGAAATGTAAGACATACAGTAATATCTGTATTAATATACAGTAGAACCCCGTACCCGCGGGAGATAGATTCCAAGCCAATTCGCACATACCTGAAACCCCGGAAAGTAGTAAACGTTATTTATTATAGGTAGTGTTTTTCCTACACAGTACTGTACGTACCGTATATACCTAATGGTAATAGACTATAGAACAATGCAATTTTAGGACAACTTTATAACAATACGGATACAGTTACGATGATGCAAGTGATGATAACTGAATTGCCAGCATCATTTTTATTTTGCTTGGGAACAATTTTTTAAATACAAAAACAAGGGCCAATTTGAAACTTAGAAATTGTTAGTATTTTCCACAAAATATAGAACCGAGGTCAGTGAGGGATAACTGAAACCGCGGATGCTGAGTCAGCAGATATGGGGTTTCTACTGTACTTAAAATAATACAGACCATATAATTTATATTTAAAAAATTCGGTACTTTTTGGTTGGAGCTGGGCCAGTCAATTTGCTTGTACTTGGCTATGGGTTTATTTTGCAGGTAAGGTTAAGAAAACAAAATCATACATTTAATACGTTTCTTTGTTTTTCCTAACTTAACTTGCAAAATAAACCCATAACCAAGTAGGCCTACAAGCAAATAGCACCATCAGACTGGCCCCGCTCTAACCGGGAAGTGCCAAAAATTCTTAAATTATACCAATGAACAAACCACATTTATAATCTTACACGCCAAAATAAATCAATATCACGGTTAAGTGCAAGAAAAGCCAATAAAGTGTATAAAAATAAAAAATAAAACTCCGCAGAGTGCAGTGAAAATTCCTTTGAAAACTAAGAATTGGTTAAATAGCCCTCAGCTTCCTCGGCAAACAAGCTTTTTAACACGAATTAAATTGCAGTTAAACTATCCTTCATTTTCCACCGCAGCAAGCCAAACTTCAAAGGGCGTCGTGGGTGAGGTATTTTAAGGCACTTAAGCAACCCATGGCAGGGAGTAAAACACGGCCATTAGGAACACCTAGGAAAGCTACGAGTTGTATTGTGTGACAGCACAGAGCTAGATAGATTCAACTGTGGGTGCAAGCATGCATTTTATTGACGCAGGAAGGTGGTAGCGCGGAGACAACTAAGTACAGCCAGTCAATGGAGGCGGTAGCCCGATACCAAAGAATAGAAATAAAAATAAGTTCCCACTTTATCGATTGAACCCTAAGACTACATTAACGCAAAACATCCATATAAAGGTATAAACAAAAAAGTATTTATATCTTGAGTGTTTGTTGGACCGAATAAAAGTAAAAATGTTGGTACCGGAATAGTTGTCGTAAACAATGCAAAACTATTATTTTTTTCTGTTTGTTTGTACACCAAGTCCCCACTTAACATCGTTTCGGTTAATGTCAATTCGTTATAAAGTCGTTGTAAAACCTATATAGTATACTTCACACCTGTCTATACGGCTTAGATACGTTCCGGAAAAGTTGGCCGCAAAGCGAAACACCGTATAACGAATCAATTATTTTGATCAATTAGTTTTGATTATTAACAGCATTTTTTTTTTTGGCCGTATAACGAAACATTGTGGGCCGTAAATCGAAAAAGTGCCATAAATAAAAAAGGCCGTTATAGCGAAATGCCGTATAAAAAGCGGCCGTATAGCGAGGTATAGGTGTATAGCAGACCATATATTGTAGCATAGCTTACAGTATACTGGAAAATACAATGGCTTCACTAAAGGTTGTTTTAGTTGAAGTAGTGTGGTTTTCAGGAATCTAACCACGACGTTAAGTGAGGACTTTGTATATAAGCATCACCCAAAAATGACTGAACAAATTTTTACTAAACTAAAAAAACAAATCTCACGATTAGCCATTTTTTATGCCAGTAGTACGTACTGTAGTACAGACATACTGAAGTTGTTTGGTCATGTGGTACAAATATGCTGACGCCAGAAAAATGACCGATCCGACAATGCTGGAGAGACATGAATGATCGTGGCATTCGGTCTTTACTGACAAACTTAATAGTACAGGTATATAGAAACCGAACTTACTTAATCTGAATTAATATTAGAATCCAAAGTAGGTTGAACAACCATCGTATTCGAATTTTAATTACAAAGGGAGATTTTTGACAATCCTACTTTAAAAGAAGGGCACAAGAAGTGAGAAGTCAAGAGTCGCGAATGAGTATTATTCGCGAGTTAGCAATAAAACTTTGCCTATAGCGATTTGGTTAATACAGTATAAACTCGTGCATGTTGAAGGTTCCCAGCCTGTGGAAAACTCAACATATTAACAAAATAACAGTAAACTCCCAGTTATCTGGGACGTAGGGAGTTTGGGGTAATCTGGACATACCAGTATGCCAATTGCATGATAAAGTATTTCATAGATGCCAAATAGTGGTTTAAATTTTTTGGATTCATGATTGGCAGGAATTAAAATACAATGAACATGAAAGGCAATGTCGTTGGCATAAGTTTAAATATAAAATAAAAGCTGACTTAGTTCGCATTTTCGATATACTTTAACACAAACTGAATGTGCAAATGTGTAAGGCTACCACTTGAATATCTGGTAAACACACAAAATTGATTCACAACGAGTGGAAATGTCTCGACATACACAGAGTAGAAGCACTACAGTGTGGACTGAAACTATAACGGCGCCAAGTTCAAATAAACTCAGTGCCAATTCCTGAGCTGGGAATATCAGATTTTTGAGAATCGGATAACGGGCAGTTAACCGTACATCGCGTTGAAAAGTGATAATTTAAACTTGTTGTGAAACTTCAACGTGCAGATTTGTGACAATTTACGCGAATTGAGCGATTTTTCTCTGTTTGAATTATTTTATACATATTTAACTAAGAATAACGTACAAGAAACGTTAGAAAATCGAAAATGCTTGTTGTGCGAAATAATGTGCAGCTCGTCAAAGGAAAGTCGACTGTATTGGTAGGGCTTCATATAACATGACCCAGCTGATATCGGTAATCGCACAATAGGCGCAAAACTTCATTTCCACTATGCCACGTTATAATTGAAGGGCCTGGAGTAAAAGGGTGTTAAGTGACATTTTGTCAAAAATTACTTATAAGCATTTTCGAATGTGTTTGGTTCAATTCTACCTTCCTAACAACCCTAACGCGTAATTTTGAGTAAAACAACGATATGTGCAAAGATATTAGTGCAAGAAGTTGGAAGTGGCCCATGGCCATGGACAGCAAGGCAAGTTCAGATCTTGAAACGCGTTTTCCTCGAAATTGTAAAAATGTTACTTAACACCCTTTTACTTGGCACCAGGTCTTTCAATTATAACTATACATATAACATTCCGGAAGCAGTCACGTTTAAATAGTAGTTTTATTTATACTTGGTTAAGAAAAAACGGACGATCGGGTTGAATATGAAGAAGAAGAAAAAGCCAAATGGAAATGAATAAATAACGAACTGATTTCCACTTGAAACCAAACTCTTCCATCACCTTTTCATGGAAGCGATTTCCTTTCTCGACTCGATTTTCTCGCCCAATTTTCCGCCCCCACACTCGTTCATTTTTCCTCTACCCGTTGCCATGGCAACCACCCAACATCCCTTCTTCGCCATCTTGCCAATCGATTTCTAGTTCTTGTTGGATCCTCCTCCTCCTCCTCTCCTCCACATTTCATTCCTTTTTTCCCCCTCCCCATTTCCCCCCATCTTCTTTTGTTCTTTTTCCCTGAGATTGCAAAGTAAACCAACCGAACTAATATTTAAAAACTCGATACCTTTTCAATCGGAAAATGCTGCGGAGTAGTCACTAAGAGACACTTTATGTCTTTTTTATAATTTATTTTTTTAACAAAAAAAAAATATTTTTTTAATCATTTCAAAATTCTTGCAACTTCGTTGAAACCAATTTTTCATTCATCTTCAGGCTTTTCTGCTAATCGAGTTGCCAACAGCAAGATTAATTACGTTATTCACCTGGGATTCAACGACCACATGACGTCACTTCAGACCTTTCAAATTCAACTAGGAATCCCAGTGGGATTTCAAAATTTCTGCCACTTCATCTTGTTTTCTTTATATACTGAGCTCGACTGCGTTTAAGTTAACACAAGAAGAGGGTCGGGTTAATCGAATTAACTGTAATATAGATATTGCCACCTGCAATAAGGAAGTGGGAAAATTGAGAGTTCTACTCTACTGCACAATGAAAAATTAAAGCTACACAAACACACGTAAAAAGTTAAATCAATTTTACAGAAAGTTAGTCAGTCACTCCGCTAAGTTGATGATTTATTCCAGACAGAAATGAAAGGTTCTTTAGATTCAGAACTTCAGCATAAAATTAACTACACAGGCCTAAGACAGAAAATGGTCAGTGCAGATAGTTCAATACACTACCAAGACAACAGTCAAACTTGAAAGCCAGTTTAGTTGGGGTTTTTCCCACTCAAAAAAGAAAAAAAAACAATTGACAAAATGACAATTTCGAATGAGTCAGTTCAAATTTAAAAAATTTGGTGGTGTGCCACGCTACTGACAAAACATGACGTCAGTTTACCGCAGAACGCCTTATCCTCCCAAATGGACAAAGAATGAAATCTAACCTTACCATCAGCATAATTTTCCACTAAGAATGGAATACAGTACGTATTGAGATGCCAATGCTTAGCAATTCATTCTTCAAAAATAAGGAAACATTGTTAAAATTCATATTTATAAGCCAACCCTTTCATGAATTAGGTACGTCAAAAGAATAACTCGAGTCAATAACCAAACTTTAGGATCAGCATAATTTTTCACTCAAAATGCAATGTCAACGTGAATAATTCTTCTTCAACAAAGAAGTTCCAAGCGAATTTACATTCTGAACCGAACTCTTTCATAAATTAGTCATAAGTCAATTTTACAAGCTCAGGAAACCAAACTCGACTATCAAGATCATTTTTCACTCTAAACGAAATGTCAAAACTCCAATGGTCAGCAAATTGTTCTTCAATAACAAGACTTTGATAAATTTGCTTTCGAGACCAACTACTTTTACATCATCGGCCAAATACACATGGAAAGAACTTCCCATCACTCTTATTAACTTTTTAAAACACCAAAAAAAATTGTCACCATTTAAAGTGAGAACCTGTCTTAAAACAGACAGGCTTAAAAATGTTGATTAGAAATATGTCCAGAATGCTGTCCTAGGTTAATTCGACATCAATAACTAGACAATGTTCAATTCAAATTCCGACTCAAGACATCCTTAATCAATAACTAGACAACGGACAATTCAAATTCTGACTCAAGACATGACTCATGATAGTCTTCAGTTGTAATTAAAATCGTGTCAAAAATTTTCACTCTTATGTGAAGATCCAAATGGACAGCAACTTTTTCTTCAATAACAAGACGTTGATGAATTTGCATTCTGAATCTTTACCAAACTTCTTTGTCATAAAGTAATCATCGCCCAAAAAGTAAACTAGCTCCCACTTGGTATATCTTTTCAAGGAACCGAAAAACAACAACGTTTAAAGCAGGAATCCGTCTTAAAACGTATTTATTCGAAATGACCAGAATGCAATCCTAACTTAATTCTACAGCATCATCATCATAATCATCAATAACCTAGACAATGGTCAATTCACATTCGGATTCAATCATACTTAAGAAATTAGTCCTCAGTTGCAATTGAAATCGAGAAACCAAATTCTGAACATCAGCCAAATTTTTTCACTCAAAATGAAATGTCCTTAGCAACGTTACTCTTCAATACAACAACACGTTACTGCCAGACAGAAGAAGACATTGGCACAAGAACCAAGGTCGAAACCAAGAGAGACGACAACGAACTCTTTTCTTCAATCTTGTCTGTTCCTTCAAGACACTATAAAAAGGTTAACTCCCTCCATTTTACAAGAACAATCGTTACTTTTAAAGGGTTGAAGAAAAAGAAGATGATACGACAAACATTTTATGCATTCCTTCCACCAGATTTTTTTTTTCGTCCAATTTTACTTTTATGGTTTAGTCATTCGACGGATCTTCTACATGTCCATTGAAACCATTCCAGTCCATGAAGAGAAAATACACAAAAGAACAATGTTTCGTTGAGAATTGCCAATACAGTTCAATGCTTTTCTGGTCACTTCCACAGATACTTCGTGCAAAAACTACCAATAGAACTCTGCTTTACCCTTCTAATCTTTTAATCTTTTCATCAAGAATTTCTCAAGCTTTTTTTGAAGAAAAAAATATATAAAGAAATACTGAGGATTCAAACTGTAGTGTGACTTTTGTGCCACCTTGTATACGGAAAACAACTTGAGCAGAATGAATTACGGTTACCACTTTCGGTTTTAATACAAACATCTTGTTACCAAAGCACGTTACTAGTAGCTTTATAGACCAACCAAAAAGTAGACTGACCAAAAAGCATGAAACTCGCGCAAGACTCTTGTAGCGGCACTTCTTCAAGCGAGATAATTCCATTGCAACAGGAAAACAATAAATCAAACGTCCCGATGTACTTGACATGGAACTTTTAATAGGAAAAGTGCTATACAATAGTCATTCTCGAGAGGAAATTGGACACTGTAGAAATTTGTGTCCGCCCATCAACGACAGCTCCCTGCAATCTTCAATTTCCGCTTACAAACATTACAACTCGACCAGTTCAATCAAACAAACAACAAAAAAACCAACCTAAACAAAACAAACAAACAAATCATCGGAATCGGCCAAATTGGATTTCGATGTGTTCCGAACCTCTAATTTCGGGCCAACCCGAATTGCTACCCAAATGGACTTGGCATATTGCAGCGAATAAAACCGTTTAAGCCATCGGATAAGAGGGCAGTCAATGAAAAGGCCGCTTGTTGGCCGCTGTTTACACATCCGCTAATGATGTCAGATAAATGGCAATATTTTTAGTCCGTGATGCAACCGTTATTTTATACCACGAAGGCTAAAGAGGAATTCGGTTCATTTACGACTGTTATCTCGTCGGATCTACATCCATTATCTAGTATTTTTTCATTTACATTAGGGTTAGTATGATACTTTTCCCTTCAACATGGACACTATACGATCTTGGCCCAGACAAAATTAGAAGTTACACAAAAGAGTATACTGTACTAAAAAAAAGTCAAATTACAGCCATAGTGAAACCATACGTATGATGGAACCATTAGTTGAAACCATTCGTATTTCTCACCAATGCAAACTTTTGTCCATATTAAATTCGAATGTCATAAGATTGAGTGCAACTTGGACTTGGACATAATGACATTAATTTGGTTATCAACACATTTTAACAGAGCAATTCCAAGAAAATGTCAACCCAAAAATGTTGTTATATATCAAATAATATTAATTATTATTATTAATTATTATGTATACACTTCATGTATAATGTAAATTCATGTATCATGTTAGCTTAATAATTTTATTTTATATTTCATCATTGTAAAAATTCCTTTTTAACAATTTCATTTGTCAAATATACAAACAATTGTACTTTGACCCCAGTTGGTCGCTCAATAATCAATAAACAATAAACAATGTAAAACATTGTAGAGTCGACACTAGTTTAGTAGTTTGACTAATATCATTTTAATGGCAAGGCTATCATCTCAAATAAATTTGCCTTGTTTAGTTACACCTATTTTGCACGTTTTATGTTAGTCACTACACATTATTGAAAGTATTTTTGTTTTTAAATTAAAGTCCCACATGAATTTGAACGTTTGATTGCAAATTACAGTGGAATCCGGTTATTATGATCACTTTGGGACAAGTGCTTTTTGATAACAATAACTGGCTGACAACATTAAACAGGATAAAAGTACACTAAACCAGTGTTTTGGGATCTACTGATTATAATAACAATAGCCGATTTTAACATTATCTGTGATTATAATAACAGGATTCCACTGTATTAATAACACATCCATTGAATATAGTGCAGGTTTTTAGTTTCAGAGAAATACTTGATCAATATGTATAATCATTCAGAAGTTGAAAAACGTTTGTCAATCACAATACTGTACTATCATTATGTATCATAATTATATAGCGCCAATTAGAATTCACCAAAGCTAAAAAAATGTATGTTAATTTTACTTAAGGATGGTTAACTCGTTAAAGATATGATACACGTTTGATATAAAGCATTCTCTTATATCAAAAAATATTAGCACAATAAGTGATTTCCAAATGTTATGTTAGTCACCATGGAATTGCCCGTCAACAAAATTATTTTATTTTTAAAATTCGATAGTTCAATAACTATCGAATGCCATAACGTATCTCGTTTATCAAGCTAATTTTACCAAAACACAAAAAAACCATAAATTGAATCGAGTTGATCGAGTTCCAGAACAAACAATTCAGAATCAATGGATTCAAATTCCGTTGCATGCAGCCATTGAAACCGAATCCAAAACACAAGAAAAACACAATTCGGATCTAATGCCAATCACAGAAACCTAATGGAGTGAGTGCCCGTGCAGTTAACTGATAGAGTTAATAAACCATACTCTCGCGATGAAGGGTTTGCTCGCGATTAGATTATACTGAATTCTGAAGGTTTGCAGGGAACGATAAGATTGATTGTTCATCCTTGATTAGCCAAAGGTGAAAACACTACAACACCCATAGCTGATATCGTGACTGCAGTCTGATAACAGGGTACTTCAACTACACATGGGTGTGTAATGAATCTCACATTCTCGAAAACTATTCACTGGAATCCGCTAACATGGTTATCTTTTAAACATTAGGCTACTCATAAAAGCGCCAACGCAAAATTTCTACTGTACAAAGCATATTTGCATCAAAAGCTTATCTATGATTTTTACTTTTGTCGAATTTGTCCAATATTTGAAGAGCTTATTTCCAAGACTGCATGAAATACACTTTTTCAGGAAACGGTTTCTATACTTTTTATATTGGCTTCACTTGTGAGTGTATGAGTTGTGAGTTTCTACACATAAACACAAAACGACTCGAAGGATTTTGATGAGTGATTTGGATTCGACTTAGTCTACCGAGTAACACTGGATAATGGCGTCAATGAAAAATCAATATGGCGGACGCTACTTGCATTACACGCTATATGCATTATTCTTTATACCCTTCTAGAGGCTAAATGGCTCGATGGATTTTGATTATTTAAGCATCCATAGATCCGTCTTTGTTATCACGAAAAACACTAGCTATATGACATCAATGAAATACTAATATGGCGAGCGGTATATACCTGTATATAAAGAGTATGCTTTAAAAGCATTTTTAATGTACTTGCTTGTAATTTTCAACCATACTCTTTGCATATAAACGCGGAGAGTTCTTTTCAGTGAGAAATAATGAGTTTTGAATCTTGAAAATAGAATATTTGGAATCATTGAATGCACAGATAGTTTTCAGAGCCTCTCAACTCAAATATTATCAAAAGTGGACATAAGCTCTTCAGTTTTTGGAATAAACTCTTCATTCGATTCATATCATAAACCAAATTACACACCACAGTATATAACAAGTACCCATAATACAGTAAACTCCCGGTTATGCGCAAAGTCATCGTGAATTACAATGCACCCGCCATCGACTTGAACTTGTCCGAGGGAACTGCAATGAGCGTGTTATTTCTGAAATTTCACTAACGCCATTATGTTGTACATGTTGAAGAAATAGTTATTAGCTACGGATTTCACTTCACTTCACGTGTTCAATTTTTCAAGTGACAACATGACACGACTTAGGCGTGATTTCAATATAAAATACCCTCTATCCCAAAATATGATCTACATCTGGCTGTTTTTACCCACTTTTTCTTAACTAACTTCACTTTGAGTACGAGGTGAATGAAACAGTATGATCACACTGTTTAAAAAAACCAAGGCGAAAGAAAATCAAAACAACATCAGTTTAAATCAGTTTCAAAAGTTTTCATCATCCATGCAAACTTTCCCCACACAATAAACATGCCCACAAAACAAAACTGGGGCCTTAAAAACGTGTTTTTTTTTTATCCAAAAATTATGGTTCATATTTCTCAAAGCAGCTCAATTACAATTCAAAAGTGAATGTTCCATTTCGCTTTTCAACTGTCAATTGTTTTGATTTATTGTCTCTACTAAGTGAAACATAATTTTCTGAAGCCATCTGTTAATTATTGCAGTCACAACGGTCATCATTTTGAACTGCATGCATCTTGATATGACATGTCGCATAAAACAAATAAATTGCATTTTCACCAACTAACTTACAAATCAGAAAGAGGACTACATTGAGATTACTGTAAGCCAATAAAAATTTATAATTTCCTAAAACTGTCCATATTCGGGAAAGTTTTACAAGAAATGTGAACCATATTTTCGGACAGAGAGAGTACACTAAACAGCATACAAGGAGGAGTTTATGACATTAAGTTATACTTATTACAACAGTGGGAAGTAGATTTTTTATCGTCCTTAATATTTTATAATAGTTCGTCATCAACATATAAAGCCATTAATAATGTAACTTTCAACTAGAATTCTAGCCATTCGATCCTTTTCCAATCCACTCTGCTAAACACTACTAATCTATTGTCGGTAATATCAGTGACCTTGCTACAGAGTTATCGATCGACCACATTCTTATAAATAAACAATACAATTTGCTGATCCTGCATTAATATGCATTTGAATACACAAACAACGTGGCTTATTTTCCAATCAATTTTCACCAGTAAACACATAAAACTCATTACTCGTTCCCACCAAGATATGAAGATCGAGGAACTGGACATGGTGACTTTCCCTCCAATTGGAAGAAGAAGAAAAAATAGTATTGCCAAAAGTGGATTCAATGACAAAATCCTCACTTCAAATCAACATTAAGACGAGTTACGATCTCTATATGTCATATATAAGAATCTAGAGAGCCATATTTTTCCAAGTTTCGGTCTGATACGAGATCGGATTTTGCTTACTAACTGTTATTTATATCCCAACACCAAGTCCAAATCCAATTAGCCATCACTGTTTCCACTATTGACAATGATGATGATTAGTGTTGGGATTTAGCCACAAATAATCTCTAACCACCAACTGAAGCTTGGAAATGAGGCTCCAGCACAACCTTAATGCCTTAATGTTACAAACATGAAACTGTACCAAGCTTAAACAAAAAGTTACACTTTTAAAAAAGAATAATGATTTCATTTACTTACGTCGGAATCGGCGCCTTTGTCCGCTCCTGGACACTTGAAAGTAACATATTCGTGACATCGTTTGTGAACAACGTAACTGCATACTGCAAAACGAAAGTTTTCGAAATTTACAACCTAACCAATATCACTCACTCACTACTAATACATACACGTAACTCTGTTTACAAACGTTCGATTCACGAACAATCGCTGCAACGGATATCACAATACATATAAATATCTTGTTATAATGTTCTTATTTTACATTACGTATCGTATACGATATAATATATAATGCATACATATACAGTAAGCTTCTTATCCAACACTCAGATAACCGCAACTCTCAGGCAACCGTCACGCGAATGGTAATATTCTTACCACCATTCAGAACGCTGTTAAAATCAAATCAGAACGTAAGACGTCTTTAAATTACAGTTATTTCTCTCATTTCTGAAATATTCAGAATACAGTACTACATGTAATAATACTGATGCACATACATGTATAGTATATAGAGTTTTAATGAGTTTTGTAAGGTGATATGGTAATTCAAAGAGTCATGAACAATATCCGGAAAATCTGGTATCTCTCCAAAGCGGGATGCTGGATAAGAGGGATTTTACAGTAAAACGTGGTAAAACATATAGTACGAGGTGCAACAATAAAGTACACTGAATTATTTTTTAAAAAAGTACCATGTCTCCTTCAGAAGACTCCTATCTTACAACACGCTTATCTCGACATTCATGTCACTTTTTGTGACGTTCTTGTCACTTTTTGTAATAGTAGGTTCCTTTTTTGTGTTGTCGTGGCTGCCTGGATCTCCTTAATTGAATTAAATCGTTTGCTTTTCATATGCACACCGCTTCTGGTACAATGATTTTTGTCATAAAACATTACGATGTGTTCCGACCTCATCCCCCATATTTGCCAAGGTTGACACCATGTGACTTCTGGTTGTGTTCTAAACTAAAAAGATCATGAAAGACAAACGACTTGATTCAACTAAGATCGAAGTATCACCGTTTCCAATAACACACTCAAAACATTCCCCAAACTGTTTCAAAAAGTGACAAGAACGACAAGATAAGTGTGTTGTAAGCGAGGAGGAGTCTTCTGTGAGGAACTAATTGTTGCAATCTCTATTTTAATGCAAGGTTTTAAAATGTGTTGCTCAGCCCATACTGGCTACTATTTGTCAAAGCTCAAAATACATAGAACGAACAAAACGTGTAAATGAATAAGGTCTTGGCAAGGAGCTCGTTCGTAAAACGACAGTTGTTCGTAATGTTATTCCTTGTATACAAGTTCAACATACACCGGATATTAAATTAATGACAATATTGCATAATAAGTTATTACGACTAGTAATGAGAGTGGTGGTGGTCATCATCATCAGTCAACACTATTTATTCATTTTTTTTTATAATAATCTTTCCACTTAAGAGAACAACAACAAAACAAATAACCGTTTCATTCAAACCTTACAACGATACTTATTTTCCTTCGAATACAATGACGTAATGCATTAATACAGATTTATCATCATTTTGTCTGGTACGTTTCTATTAATCCACATTTAATTCGCATTAGTAATCAGCTGAATGAACATGAATGGTGTGGGAAAAAACTTACATAATCTCAATCAACTATCATTATTCGATTTTATTTTAGTGTTCTCTTCAATTCCAAAGGACAAATTCTGCAAGGGGTATTCACGTGTCGTAAAAATTTATCGCCATCATGGTTATTCAATAACAAGCACGGTTGCTATTCGCTTACATTTTTAAGTAACCAGTTAAATAAGAGTGTCCCACAACTCTGTAGAACTCATAAATAAATAAAGTAAATTTAATTTGTACCTATGGATACAGACATTCTAGGCGTCGCAAACCTTCATACCCAAAAATAAACGCGAACTATATAGATACACAAGAAAATTCGATTATCCGAATCCGAATATCCAAAATTCCGGTTTATCCGAATTAGGTGAAATATGACATTTTAAAAGTGGTATATTGTCGAAAAATAATTGATATTTTTAGTTATGGACAATTTATCAAACAAATGATTGTAAATTGATACGGTTCATACGTATGGTTCATGAAATGTTCACGTTTTTTAACTAGTACAATCAATGTTGTTGGCTTTTTTAATACCAAACAACGTATATAGGCTACTTGTACATTGAAATTCCTGATTATCCGAATGTTTGTTTATAGTCTTGGTCCCATCACATTCAGATAATAGAGTTTCTAGTGTATCACAGGTAGTTTACGCTATATGCAAATCCGTACATATTTCGCTCATTACGCGACGTAAGAAATCCTCCCTGCTGCTCGTTATATGCGAGATACAGGAGTTTGAGCTGCCCTGTATAATCGTTTATGTTGAAATATGTAAAAGCTTATCTAATAAATGATAGAAAGACTTACTATTGCACTGGTATCCTTGTTTTCCAAAACCCCTGCAAGAAGAATAAAAACAATATTCAGAACATTTGTCTTATTTTTTAATATTTAATATACACAGTGTTCCTGAAAGGTCTAACAAATTTTAACCACAAATTTTATGCATCTAACCAAAGAAAAAAGTCCATATAAACATGGATCCGTAAATGCATACTCATTTGCATACTTACAGCAATTATGAGACAATAGGCCCTGCATTTATGACTTCACCCTGTTATGTGTAATGTCAGAAGAAAAGCATAGGCTAGCCTAGACCGTTCAGGAACACCCTGTATATGCTGTACATATATTGTACCATGCCATGGCTGAACATAACGTTTAGCCATGAATGTACACACACACACACACACACACATACACACGTTTCTCTCATGCAATCGGCATATGCATGTAATGATGCATAAGAATCGTCTCATGCAATCGGCATATTCATGTAACTATATATTTTTCCCCGTCAGTGCCGGATAACTGGAATTTCACTATACTACTTTATTACATCATAAGATTTTTTTTCTCTCATAACATATTTTATAATTACTGGTTTGTCTTCAATTTGTAGTAAATTGACCCCCCACTGGTTTTCATACAACTTCTACAATTAGTATTACAAAACGACCACAATTATCGGCAATCGGCATATTCATATAACTATATATCTTTTCCCGTCAGCACTGGATAACTGGAATTTCACTATACTACTTTATTACATCATACGATTTTTTTTCTCTTATAACATATTTTATAATTACTGGTTTGTCTTCAATTGTAGTAAATTGACCCCCCACTGGTTTTCATACTATTTCTACAATTAGTATTACAAAACGACCACAATTAACGAAACATCAAATTAAAATAATCATCGATGCTTATCCACATTTATTTTCTTTTAATTTGAAAACTTCATGACAAACGCCTATTAAATTAATAGAATAATCACGAAAAGCGACGAACACATTAAATGAATTTATGCCATAAAATGGAATGTTATCTAAAATGACACACAAAGTATATACTTATGAATCTACAGTCCCGGCGTATGGGCCTACAATCATTTCATTACCAGCGAAGAAAAATGATGGATAATTTTGAACGTAAATTTATTTTTACAGGATGATATAAATTTTGAAAAAGAATAAAAAGAAAATGACTCTAAACACTGTTTGTACACTTTTACTACTTTCTGGTAGCGTTCATAAAGCAAATGCACTATAAATCTTGCAGTCTAGTAATAAAATTTCAAACTCTGGATCATTAAAAAAAAAACCTATCACAGGTGTCACGTATTTGCGATAGATCCATATTTTCTGAATAAGTCGTCAAATACTACCAACTCTTAAAGAGCAGTATAAATTTTTATTTTATTATAAAAAAAAAGTCTGGTGAACTGTAAATGTGAAAGTTTGGATTACACATAACAAGCAATAAGAACGACTTTCTCGAAATACTCGGATTTGTGTGGAAGAGACAAAAAAACAAGGTAACAACAACAACAACAAAATCGTCAAGACTGAAATTCAACTCCATCAGATGGTGGCTGAATGAATGGGTAGGTGTGGATTGTTAGAAACCCTCGCTAGGTTCCAAATGGAACCACCTGTTCACATTTACCAACGACACAACCAGAAAGGTCATGACGCCCACCTTCTTCTGACAGAGTTTACCTGCCTCAAACTTCCTAATGGCTTCTGCCACGCCCACGCATCCAGCAGCCATGGCAGAGAGAGAGTAAAGTTAAAATATACATAATCATCGTAATAATAATAATAATAAAATTTACAATTAGCGAACCTAATAAATCCTTCTCCTAAATTGTACCCGTTGCGTCACGATCTTACATATACCACTTTCCATCATGCTTTTTCATGACCATGAACTTAAAGACAAAATCCTCAGTAAATCAACTCGTGGAAAACCAAACAACAAAATTAAAACGTAAACCTTGTATATATTCATACATGAACGGAAAAACATAAACAAGTGTTCGAATCCATCAACCTTCATAACGAAATAAAAAAATAAAAATTATACGTTTTTCCTGGAATTCCATCTCAGGTTTCAATTTAATGGAAAAACTGTAACCCGGATTTTCGCAGCAAGCTTGTTATTATTCAAAAATTGTAAGAAAAAATGTATATTTTATTATTATAATTATTTACCCGAAGAGCATTGACTTTTCGTAAATGTTTCGGGTATTTTTTTTTATAGGGTGCTGGAAAATCTTGAAAAATATTTTGAAAAAAATAAAAATTGATACTGTAACGAATTTGAACCCAAATTGTAGTTAATTTTATTAATGTGACCGATAATTTTTCTCGTGACATTTAATACGTGGTGTTTAACAAGTTTGTTTAATCGATATAGTTTGTGTCGTCTTAATCCTTAGGGACCTATTACAAATCTTCAATTTGAGAAAACGATTTTACGTATGGTCTGCTGTCGATAGCTATTCCGATCGGTTCATAGTGTCGTGTAACTCTAATCGGTCCATCGATATAATTCTTAGTCTATGCCTAGATCTTGATTTAGACATTTCATGCATTAAACAAAAAGTGAGTTAGTTCACTATGGTCAAGATTACTTCTACAAGTGTAACAGTACTCTTGCTATGGTTTAACATGATAATTTTCTATTTGATACTCCAACAATTAAAAAATAATATTAGTTATTCCTGAATCATTCGTGTAATTTTTTGATGCGGTTTACTGGAATTCACATTAAAAATACTTCCTTTTTTTTCTATTTCAATATACTAATTCACCCTGTAACAATTAAATCAAGCGCAATACTATCACTGCTTTACAACATGTTTACCTACTTTACAATGGCTATGTGAACTGTTTCGAGCCATAGAAAATATTATTTATATATTTTAAAGGCTAATTCGAATTCTGGTTGATTCAACACTCAAACCTCTAGGAATTTCAATTTCAGATACGTATTTATTAAACTGCCTCAAAACACTGCACGTGGTATCAAAACACCTTTTATACGCTTAATATTAGCTTCAGTTGTGAATGATTTTGTGAGTAAGCTTAGAATTGAACGTATACTGACATCTATAAACGTTTATGATAATCGAAAATTGCAAAAAAATCGAAAAAGTAATTTTTCAAAAACTCCCATTAATCGAATATCACATCACTTAAATATCACATTGTTCGCATGAATCGAAACTTGCAAAAATCGAAATGAAATCACTCAAAATTCGCATGGATCGAATATTGAATAACTCAAAGATTGCATAAATCTAAATTCGCATAAAGCGAAACTATAAAGTGTATTCTTAAAAAGCATTTTCAATCTACTTGTTTTAAACATGAAATGAAATCTATTGCAGAGTTTGAAGTATTTTTGCGTTTTTCCATCATTGCAGAATTTGCAATCGCCTTGTATTAAGAACCATTAGCGAGCACAATACTATTTTGTACTTTCCAATGTGATTTGCAATTTATTCATAATTTTCTATCATGAGAACTTAACTCACCTAGTACAAAGATTAACCTCATTCTAAGACCATCACATTTTGGACAAATGATTCAATACAACACAAAACCGATTGATGTGTTCACAAATCAACCTACATGTTTCAAGTGTTTTTCCAGCCATGTATTATGTTTCTAGTGTACACTTATTTTCAGTATCTACATCTTTTCACAAAAATAAAAATTTTCATTTTAAAAACTTATTCCAACCAAATAGTGATTTATTTGTACGCTACGTTATTATTAAAAGAAAAACTAGACATAGAATAAGAAAGTAAGAAAATTTGTATGGACTCCATTTTATGTTAGTGAATTTTTATTTATTTCCCTTTTTTTTTCCAAGTTCCTAACTACTGTATATTTGTACACGATTTTGTATCACTCTGTTCAGTATAAAGAATTACCCAAATTCAGCCTTTCCCTTTGCAATGTTTATTATTTTCAAACTTCGTCATCTACTCTTTAAAAACATCAAATAATACATCATCCCATCATACTGGATAAATGGTCCTCAGCAAACATTACAATCTTCTAACCATCACAGGCAGAAGTCTGCATGTGTTGAAAGCATGTTCTACACACACAAAAAAAAGATAGAACTAAACCTATTTTATTTTATTAGTTATTAAGGGAGGGGGGTAGTTATTGC
The DNA here is from genome assembly GCA_034695005.1 of Cryptops parisi. NCBI lineage: Eukaryota > Metazoa > Arthropoda > Chilopoda > Scolopendromorpha > Cryptopidae > Cryptops > Cryptops parisi. The sequence continues at coordinate 26,308 of JAQIWH010000486.1, read as the reverse complement.
CCCCCTGTATATCTTAACAGTTCGTGTAATGCCATGCCAAGTCCGAGACACGTTGGTTTATTCACCACCTGCCGAATCAATATCTTCACGACTGCCACATTTGGCTGCTCCACATTCATGCATTTAATGGACACGGAAATGTCAAACAAGGGGACTAAACTACAACAACAACAACCACCACCACTACTTGTTGTTTGCCATAACTAAAATCCGCTTTTAGTATTTTCCACTTAAAACTGGTCGAGTGCAAAGCAATAAAAAATATTTTAGCATCTATTTTCCACAAATATTGAAACAAGAGTCATCAGGGGGGGGGGAGAAAAAAGGGAAGACTAGAAAATGTTCCACGGTCTTCAACAGGTAGGCGTAGAAAAGCTTACACCTACTCATCTCCCCCGAGCGATCGATGGCGAGCTAGTCTTAAAGAGTGCCAAACTTGTAATTACGCACTCCCGTGTCCAACCAATCATGCGACATGGTGATAAACAAATACATCATCAATAGCCCACACGCACCAATGCCCACTTTAGCTCGTCAAGTAGTGTTTGTTCACTCTGAAATAATGAGTATTTCAATTCCCAGTACTTCACCTGTGCTCATCCACAGAATCTATATAGCCTACTCGGCTGTACAAAGAAATCCACATACGTATAAAATATACAGTAGTTTTCTTTTTTTTTATCGACGATTCAACTTAGATCATTGAAAATCAACAGAAAATTACTTTATTGTTTATAAGAATTGATTTCAATTCTCATTGATCTAAACTAGATTATCAATTAATGCTTTTTCTTCTACTTTAATTTTCCCAACATTTGATTCATAGCAAAATGACACCACTACCGTACACAATAAGTAGTTTCATCGATCTCGTCGATTCCCATAGAATACTCTTTTAACCTGGAGTCAAGGCTTTGAAAAATTTCAATCCTATGTGCTTTTGACAAATGTAAAATTAAATGTTCATTTTAAGAGTGCTCTTAGCAATGATGTTATCAAAGATTTTGTCATCCTTTGATGTATCGAATGTATTTTCCGATTATTGCTGTCTCTACTGAAGGCTAATAAAAAAAAAGTACGAATAATACAATAAACTTCCGGTTACAGTAAACTTCCAGTTAGAGTAGTGAACCCCTGGTCATCCGGCATTCAGTCATCCTGAATTTCCATCCAACAGGCATCAACTTTAACTTGAAATTGTTGGAGAAAATTTAATTCGTGTTAGTTCTCTCAGATTTCACTTGTTGTATTGGTTCGTGTAAGTGTAGAACGAAATTTCCATTAGTTATGGATAGTTTGTCATGTTCACTAATTTTTCAAGTGACAGCCTGACACGACTTGGGCGTAATTTCAATGTGATAAAAAAAAATTACAAATAAAATCACCAGAAAAATTACTTCACTGCTAGTATAATAATTGATTGCAATTCCCAGTACTTCAACTGCATTTGATGGGCGTGTTCGTGTATTTACACAATCTGAACTTTAGATATAGAATAAAATACAGACGCAGTCTATATATATATAGAATAACTTTTTTTTTATCATAAGTGAACCTCGATTACTGATTAGCATTAAAAAATATGTTTTAGATATATAAAAAAAAAATTATATTAGTTCGCATTGATTTACGACGAGGTGTTTAAAATTCGATACAAACCTTATCAATGTCTAACATTTATCATTATATGACATTTGAACAAAAAAAGATTTGAAAACCGATCAATGATGAAAAATTCTTGCCCTAGCTGGAATTGAATCAAAACAAGAGATCCCAGAGAACTCGTGTATATATGCAAAATAGAAAAAACTATACTTATACACGACGATAATATATATACAGTCGTATGGGGCAGTTGATGCACCTCTCAAAACCAAATACCTACTTATACCTACACGTCGAAATACCAGATATCTACAAGTCGTACCTCTTTTAAAGGAACTCGATAAAAGTTTGGGGGTGGTGGTCTACTAAAGAGGGCGGATTAATGTGTGCAAGATACATTGGTTGTGTTTTAGAACACCTAGAGTACTGTAAGAAATTATTCCATAATACTTGAGTTTGTGTTCCTTCCACTTTTGGATGTTGTTCTTATTATTGTATCTACTATATAGTTTTCCAGCTTTGTCTGTGTGTGTGTGAGTGAGTGAATGTAAAGTTTTAGTAACCAGCTATTAGGTAATACTACGACAACTACAAGTACAAGTCACTGTTGACGGCATACTGCTAGTTTTATTATTATTACTATCGTTTATTAAACGTTCACGCGGAACACATTTGGACATATACAAACATAAAAAAACAAAGAAATAGTACAAGTAGAAAAAAGTTAATAAATAACACTGCACAACTGACATCTTTCTTTGGTGATTACAATCAACCATTAATTGTCAACTTTATCGTATATCGATTGTCGACAAGAAAACCCTGTCAATGCGGATCACAATAAGCAGAGTACACTACAGAAACAATAAATATAAAAATACTTTATATTCTATATATTATATATTGTATTTGGGACTGCTTTTGTGATAGTTATTTGACCTCATTACATGATACATAACAAATCAAGATTCTTAGAATAAATAAATAAATAAAAGACTTTTTTTAAAATAGTGTAAGTATAGTCCCGATATACTGAATTTATTCTGTAGTAGGCTGCATAATGTACTAACATACATCGAATTATACTATTATACATCGAATAATCTGAATGTTTTTTAGGATATATAAAAAGGCACCCAGTAAATGTCATTTTACTCTGGGGTACAACTTGGGGTTCAACTTGGTGTACAACTTATCTAACTGCTTAGTTCCTAGTCGTTTTTGTACAATCAATTTTTCATCACCATTTCTTAATCACATTCACATAATATAAACTATATATTTGTAACAAACAACATTTAATTCAATTCCAACATCAAAAGAACAATTTCTGTCTTACCAGTAATATCATCAATGCACACATGACGCAAAAATCATGCACCAAAAAAAAAAAAAACATATTTAAAAAAACGTGACTTTTTTGCTTTTCTAGTTCATCAAGTGAAATATCGATCGATAAATCAAATTTTGAATATTCATATAATCGAATTGGCCCAGGAAAATAAGTTTCCAAAATAGCAACTAACTCCTTCACGTTGCTGCCATTATCCAATTTGCATTTCTAAACTCCCTGCTCTGTACCTAACACCCTCTATTTTTAAACTTTCGAAAATTTTACATCAATAACTGGTCAAAAATGTTGAGGAGATGAAAATAAATAGTTCACAAAATGTATACAAAACGTGTAACGTGTACAGTATATTGAAAATTTCATTGCATCTCTTACAATTTGACATTGAGCAGCTAGTCATCCAGGGGTAAAAGTACTGTACACTATTTGTATTATATTTTATTTATAACTATGTTAGAAGCCCAGTGACGTATGAAAACAAGTACGCATTGTCTGACGTGTTTTCAAACTGGGCATTGTTCTCTTACATTACAAAACAGTAGATTATCCGGGAGCTAAATCAGTTTTTCCTTGATTTACTTTACATGATCAATAAGGCTTTAAATACGTTGATCTCGTAATTGTCAGGAAAATGCCATCGAATTGAGAAACATCTTGTTCTTTTGCATAAAAAAAAATGGAGAAAAACAACGACATGTTATTCTAAACTGCAGAGTAACGGTAATTTATTTTGTTTTTTTCATGTCAAATACATATTTGTAAATCAAATTATGAGACATTGAAATGAATGTTTCTAAATTTTTATTTTTATATTATTGATTCATAATATTATATACAGTATAAACAAATAAGCCTAAATATTTTATTATTATAAGCCTTATATATATAAAAACATAGAAAAAACTCTCCCCCTCCCACATATTGTTTGGAATAAAAATATCGCGTAGAACAACCCTCGCATGAATCGAGGACCACTTGTTTTCAATTATAACTGTTTTTAAATTATCCATGAATTTAATCCCTCCAATAGGCCATTTGCGACTAGACCTACAGTGTAAGAATACTGGGTGATAGTATTGTATATGTTACAGGCAATGTGTATAATCCAGGCATTGTATACAATGCCTAACCTGGTTAGGCAATGCATGAAATCAGTATTGGAATACTTGAAATAATATTGGTTAGTTTTGGTTTGTCTGCTTTTTTGACCGAAAAAATATAGGTTAGTTTTAATTTAGGCTTAAATGTTTTTCGAAAATGTTAACTAACCTACCCTGACAAACTAATCTAATCTGACCTAAACCTCAACTAACATAAACAGTTTTATTCATGATATGTCATACTTTGCCTAAAGAGACCAGGCATTGTATACAATTCCTGGATTATACACGTTGTTTGTATCGTGTACACATAGTTTATACTTACACTTACACATGCATGCAGTGTTATTTTCAAAATGTATACTTTAACCTTAAATTTATCATTTCGTCAATTTTGCCCATTTTTATCGATATTTATATCGATGTTGATCTTGCATACCATAAAACATATTGTATGTATTCATTTACAATTACGTATTACAGGATCTTCCATGTAAAAGTAAAGTAGACTATATGTCATATACAGCTGAAGATGGCAGGCTACTTATACTTTTACATGGGACACACCCTATACATACATATTCGCAAACATCCTTAAAAAAAAATTACCTTTGAACAATCCTTACATTTTCATCAATTAATTCAATGTTGACATTTTTTGTTTTTTAAATTACGTTGTTTTCTTGTTTCACTCATTCAACGAATTTCTACATTCGTAAAATTTAGTCCAACCATGGAAACGCAGATAATGAAATTCAGCTTAAAGAAGCTCACCATAAAATTAAGAGGAAATACTGTAACACTGTTTGTTTTATAACTTAATAACTCCATTATGGTGACAACTGATACTTGTCTCCATGTAGACACAAGAAAACAGACTACTTTTTTTTCTTCTTAAAGCAACATGTTGAATGAAACATCCAAGGCATCGTGCCAAGTGAATTTAACCATTTCAAGAAATTGTATTTAATATTGTAAATTCGTTTACAGTGGAACCCCTCTATTCGTACAACTCGGTATTCGTCAAACTAAATTCAACTCGCTATTCGTACGTTACCTCAGAATTCGTTCGTACCAATTCCGAGCATCTTTCAGTGCAAAGAAATAGAAAAGAGGGAAGATAAACATCTGAAGGAGGGGGGATTACCTCATGTTTTTAAGGACGGTGGTCACCCTTCTAAACAATAAGATTCCTCCTCCCCCTCCACCTTCATTTACAGTACTATTACAATACATTTATCGATTTTATCGTTTTTATGTACGATTTTATGCATTAAGTATACAGTGTATTACTGTATATAGGCTATATTAAAGACAAGGCTGTATTACTAGAAACAATTATCAGGGGATCTGAAACGGATTAACCCAATTAACAATATCTCTTAGAGAAAAAATTGATTCGCCATTCGTACAAATCGCGATTCGAACAGCCTCCTAGAACGGAGTATGTACGAATAGCGGAGTTACACTGTATTTAAAAAAGAAACAAATTAAGAACAAGAAAAAAAAAGTAGAACCAGCTAACAAACAATTAACGAAAGATGATACTATGACACTCAAGACTTCAATACAAATGGTGATCAATGGGATTGAAAATGTTAAGTTATTTCAAACTTTGTTTACGTTGATGGTTGGTTCCCGTAAATTAAGTTGTTACAAGTACTATTATTAATATTTTTTTTTATCAGTAAGTCTAGCTGTTTGTTGACTTACTACAACACACCTGACTTCTCAGGAAATAGCGATTCTATAAACACTTCCACTATAAACAACAATAATATATATATATATATATATATATATACAAATAAAACAGTCTTAAAACTTTACTTAATGGGCGTGTACATGGCACCGGACTGCACAAGACTAATTGCAATTAAAACACAAAAGTTGCGAGACTTAATGTTGCCGGATTAACGAACTAGACGACAAAGTGCAAAAAAATTGATAAAGAACTAACGTTTACAAGAAAAATTTATAAGGTCCTAAATAGAATCAATTATATTTAAAACAAGTACATTAAAAATGTTTGTTTTTTTAAGAATCCCTCTTAAAAACAGTTTTTATTTATGCGAATTTAAATTAATGTGATCTTTGAGTATAACGTTATACTCGATTTATGTGAGTTTTGACAAAATTCCACTTCGGAGTTTTGCAATTTTCGATTCGATTTATGCTATTTTTGTTACATTGGATTGATGTGGTTTTTCTATTTATGTGGTTCTCACTTTATACAAAATCCTTGGTACATTGAACTATACAGTATACTGTATTATTATAAACACCTATAAGTATACGTTCAAATCCCCAGCAATACTCATTCATTCACAAACTCACAAGTGAAGCTAATATAAAGCATGTAATAAATTTATTTTAATTCCTGACCAAAAAAATATAATTCATTTTGAAAAATATAAGCTGTGTTTGCAAATCTTATCAATCAATCACTTATATGTACATAAGGATGATAAACTTTAAATGTTTTTTTTTGTAAAAAAAAAAAGACCTTCCTTCTAGCTAAACAAACAAATAAATGACTGAATACGAGGAATACAATATTTCACACTTCCGTTTCGTTGCATTTGAACAAAAAAAAAATTGACACCTGTGAAATTCCCAATTATTCAAGACACGTTTCTTTCAACCTAATGATTAAGAAAACGGGGAAAGAATCATCGTACTATAATTACTGTACTGCATTATAGCTACTGCTACTACCGTCACAATACATTGAACTAACCGTGTTAATTACACATATACACTGTATAAAGAAAAAATTTTAAATAAAAGATCATCTGTCAAAAAATACCTTAATTCTGCAATTAACTTTAGGTTTCCTAGCTACGTTAATGTGACCATACTACAAGGAAGAGCACGAACATCTTATATAACAACACCATTATTAAAAAAAAAATAAAAATTAAATTACACAAGTTTTGCAAATTGTCATTCAAACAACATTCCATTTCAACAGCATTGCCAACACTATTTTTCACATTTTATAAATCGCATGTCGTGACAATTAACTTTAAAAACCTTTAGGCCTTACCAGGGTACTAATGATTTTGAAATTTCTACAAAAAATATATATTTATATATATTTGTTGCAAAATGAAGAAGAATTCTGAACAGTGGACAAGGACAGTTTCACTAGTGCAAGTCATAGCATCATCATAGTTGTGTAACACCCTTCCTGCTCAATCACACACATGTAATAAAGGTGACATTTAAAGCAAGGTGAAACCGCTAGCAGCGATTCTCACTCACAAACGGGTTATTAACAAGCCGATTGATATTCCCAAACACCTATGGACTAATCTTCCGATACCATCTACTACTCCATTGCCAAGAACGCTGCCGCTGCTGCTGCTACATCATCAATAAACATTTCGCATCAACGCACACACACTTTGCACACGCCTTAGCATCATTGCTGAATGAAATCAACTCTCGATATAATGTTGTAAGTTCCCGTTATTCTACACATTGAAATTGCAACAAGCGATTAACGTCGATACTCGTATTAGTTGTAGTGTATACTGATACGACGTGTATTATTAGCATTATGCTGAGTACTGTATCATTATAAGCATCATAGTGTACTAATACAATACATTAGCATTATAATAATGAGTATTAGCAGTATACTAATACGTGTGTCATGTATCAGCAATCTAGTGTTATACTAATAAGTTTATTATATTAATAAATATATATATATATATATACAAGTATTAGCGTTTATGTGTTTAATAGAATAATAAAAATGGATGGACCGATAAATGCTTATCAACCAATATTACAGTACTATCGATAAGTATATTTGTGTTACCTGTCTCAAGCGTAGGTTATAACTGTGCAAATACCTATGCAGATAAGATTCCTGTAGTTCTGTGCAAACGTATTCGAGTACCCATTGATTATTAAACGAAATATGACATTCTCTTCGACGTAATTCGAACTCCAATGACCACAAGAATTGATCATGTTCGTCGGCAGTTAACACAGTCCAATTGGTTGTTGTTTTGTTTTTTATTATATCTTTTTGGCCAACTTGGGAATGATGTGTTTATATATCAGATTTTACAATCCCGATATTACACCCAGTAAACAAGCTAATTATTGTGTGTTTACTGCCAGTGCACCAGTTTAAAACTGGCCAGTTAACTAACACCGCACACACAAAAAATCCATTGACTTTTACTACTACTATTATTATTGTTGTTATTATTATTATGGTACGGGAGAATGGGAGGTCGTGTGTGTGTATATACACAGTAGGCTATACTACTAGTACATTATATAAATTACTCACCAAATGAAATCCTTGCAGTGACTACAAAAGGTGGGCTGCTTGAAGAATCGAGGAATAAACTTGTGATCCTTGACGGTGTAAACGTTCTTCTTTTTCAGGGCTCCTTTCCTGCCTCGGAGCTTCTGGCCGAAGAGGGTGTTGGTGTCGCCGGTGCCGAGCGTGTTCTCGTCCGCCTGTTCGTCCGCCATGTTTGCAGTCCCACCCGCCAACCGAGCCTAGCGTCTTTTTAACCTTGCATCCGGGCATTGGCAAGGACACGTTGCCATGGTGACGTCGTCAAGGACGACCATTCAGCTCAACACCTTAAGAAGGAGACAACGGTGAATTCAATCGACACTAAACGCAGCGCCAACTTTATAGCGTGCCTCAAATGTAAAGTGTTTGTTGTTTGTTTTGTTTTTAAAGTATTGTATGTTACTGTATTTATTATTTAAAAAAATAAGTGAATAGATATATCTCGTGTAACGACGTTAATAAATTCAAGACCGTCGCTACATGAAATTTCGGTTGCATAATGAATGGTAACGTAGCTTGGAACGGGAAGAGGGGGGAGGGGTCGTTACGTTTATTATCATCTTTTAAAAATGATAATGACACAGTACAAAAATTTATATGAAAATTAACAAGTACATTAAAAATATGCTTTTATACTTTATATACTGTAATATATGTAAATACATAATGCCAAAAAAAAAATTAATTTTTGAATTTCTGTATGTTTCGATTTATGCGAATTAAAACTTGGAGTAATTTCGACAACATTCAATTTATGTGTTTTATGTAATTTTTTTTTTCTTATTACTGCACGTTTCAATTTATGCGAATTTTAATTAATGCAAATTTCAATTTTTGCAAATTTAAATTTAGGCGATCGTTGCGTGATTCGATATTTGGTTTGCGCAAATTTTGAGTAATTCCATTTTGGATTTCTACAATTTTCAATTCATATATGGGAATTTTTTATTACATTGAACTTATGCAGTTTTTTGATTTATGCGAAGGATTTATGCAGTTCTCGTTTTATGCGGTTTTTTTTTTGGTACATTGGACCATTCATCTATAGGTTAAGCTTACAGCATTATGGAAATTGGTTGTATTGTAAAAGAAAACTAATCATACCACGTAATAAATACCAATATAAAATAATTTACAAACACGTACATATCCTATGAAAGTAATTAATTAATTAATTAATTAATTAATTCATAATCAATAAAAAATATTCACAAAATATGATGCGATTCAAAGCAAACTGACTCGGGGATGCTTCTCGTTGAGCTAAGATAAGCAGACGCCCGTTTCTGGGATATTCGCGCCCATTTGTGACATCTATCTTATCAGCGGTCGATCGCTAAGCCGTCGTAACACGAATATGGACGCTAATACTAATAATTACAATCTCTGGAAAGCAGGTCGTAACACGAAATGTCGTTATCCAATGACGTCGCTAAACGAAGAACCTCTATACAATAAAATATAATTTACGACTTTTTTTCATACGAGTAAATAGCAAAAGAAGTGTTCAAGCAACAACACATTGATTGTCATATATTAGGCGATCAATCAACGTCGAAGTAAGTTTTAGGTGGGTATGATATGAGTATGTCTTTTGGCAGCTATCTAGGCCCATACTATGAGGCATGGTTTTCCATAATAATCTCACTCAACATTGGATTTTTGGCGCTTGCAACGGTATTCTGAAAAGTCTTCAATTTAATTATTAGTCGTTTAAGCTTATACATCTGTATAAGAGAAAAGATCTGTATAAGCATGTGTAAGATGACATTATAGAATGTCATCTTATACAGTGATTATTATGATCACTTTGAGATTAGTGCTTTTTGATAACAATAATCGCCTGAAAAACCAGAGACAGAAGTTAGGCCTAACTTTTATCTCCAAGATTAAACAGTGGATGAAAATACATTGTTGAACAGTGTTTTGGGCCCGACTGATAACATTATCAAGGATTTCAATACTATAATAACCGGATTTCACAGTACCCTTGAAAAATGAAAGAATACTTCTTATATAATACAAACATAGATTTTCTTTGAATGACAGCAGCTGGCCTTTATGCATCAAATAAAATCAGTTTCGTGTTTCTTCGCATGTTTCGTTCACATTCGTCGTGTCCGTGTGTAATTAGACAAATGGCATTCCTTTTTTCGTTTGGTATTAAAATTTACAGGGTGGGCCAAAAGTCACTACCGATTGCAAAGCTTACTGGAATTTTAAAACAAAAATTCTTTTTTCTTTAGTAAACATGTTCATAACATGAATCAACAATATCCGTCCCAATGAACGGTTCTAGGACAACTGCCCCCGGATAATTGTCTCCCTACCCAATTGAAGGGTTTTTGCTTTGAAATGTCAATGAGCTTTGCAATTAGTGGGGGGGGGGGGGGTACAGTGGCAGATTGGGCACTGCCCGGTGGGCCGCTGGGCCACGTGCCGGATAAAAAGTTAATGAAGGGCCCCCCTGATAGGTGAATAAGAATGCCCGGGCCGGTTTTAAAACCCAGTCCGATACTGGGGGGGGGGGCATATTTTTGGGCTACCGTGTATAATATACACGGTAGCCCAAAAACTATGAATGTATATTATCAAAAGATAGATCTACCGTTCAAAATGAGTTAAATAAAATCAAGTGAACAAACGTTTTCAACGATAACTTTACAATATTATTTCATTATTATCTGTTTGCGATGATAATAATTATAAAGAAGGATGTATCAGTTTTGATAAGTGTTTGTTTAAACTTAAACATATAAACTGGCGCTTATGATTTTGTTAGTGTGTTAAGTTTTGTTTAGTGTTTTGATGTATGGGACCCAAGGTCTGGAATAAAGATGATAATAATAATATTATCATAGGGACATTAAATTTGGCCAGTCCTAGTTTGCCTGAGTGACGTAATTTCCTCAGCTAATCAATGCTGATGCTTGAAGCTCAGCTGGTTTCCTTTTAACTTTCAAGTTCTATTCACAGTTATTTATTTACTTTCTGCTGAAATGTAAGCAGTAACAAACTTTTTTTATAAGAAAATGAACAAATAAAACGAGTTACTCTTTGCTTCTGACATGTAGCTGACAAATTAGTTTAACATGAGAATTGTTTTTGTAGAACAGCGTTAAACGTTCCGGACCTTTATTTGAAACATTAACTTTCAGTCAATTGGATAAACGAGTGAGCGAACACCTGAACCTAAAAATTGGGTAGCAAAGTTCCTTGACTGACTGGGTAGCAAAGTTTAAAAAAAAAACATTCTAACGTTTCACCTCCTTCTCCTTTGTAATTAGTACTAGAGGTTTGATCATAGAAGAAATTAACATACTGCACAAGACAAAAAACAAACAGAAAAGACGAGACCAGGAAAAACAACCACTAACTACAGATCATAATATCTAAAATTATAATAATAATAATAATAATAATAATAATAATAATAATAATAATAATAATAATAATAATGATATTAAATTTTAGAACTTAACTCTAGACTTAGAGTTAAGTTTCGAAATTTGGTGTGGTTTTTTGTCTTGTGTTAATTTCTCCTGTGATCAAGTTTCTAGTTACAAAGGAGGGGAAACGTTAGGGTTTGTTTTTCAATTTTTAGTTTCAGATGTTTGCTTGCTTATTTTTTCCAATCAATGATATTTAGGGCAGGGAATGCCATTTTTTTTTTCAATTTATTGCTACAATACAAAACATCGGGATGCCGAACTATGGAGTTTTCATTTTCCCGTAATGAACAGTGATGCTTTTTTGATCTGGAGGCTTTTTGGCAAACTAAAATAACATGATCCCTTATCCAGTTTTGGTACTTTTTGATCACATCAGACGCCCCCCGCCCCACTGTTCTTGTGTTGCACTTGCATGTACTTGGTTATGGGTTTATTTTGCAGGTTAGCTTAGAAAAAAAACTGAAATTCTTTTTCTAACCTAACCTGCAAAATAACCCATAACCAAGTAAGTCTACAAGCAAGTAACAACTCTAGAGAAGTGGAGCGTGTAATCAAAAAGTACCCCAATTTATTTTAAATTTACAAATAAAACCAATTTTGTTATGGGGGCAATTTCCGTATCCAAAAACGCTATTTTACCCACTTTTTCTTCAACTTCCATTTGAGTAGTATGAAGTGAATGGTAGGTAGGTAGGAAAGCAGGGCATTATCTGGGCATTTTGAATTTTGACAATAGAAAACGCAACAATGCACCTAATGCATACCATTCATTCAAAAAAGTGGGCTTCAATAAAAACACGCTTTTCAACCTCTTTCATTTAATTTACTTTGAGGTTGAGGTAGGCACTTTGGGTTTAACGTGGGCACCGACTGGCTTTTACAGCTATCAACTATGTCATTTGGCCCTCAGGCTTTATTGAAATTGGAAATACAGAAATGATGATGAGATGGGGATGATAAACATGGAACAGGGTTTTATGATGCAGGAGAAAACGGGAGTGCCCCGAGAAAACCTGTCCCCGCATTTTCAGACCCTAAACTGAACCCACACGGCACGAGTGGGAGGCGAACTCACCAACCCGATTTGAGGTTGAACATCTATGAGCTCTTTTTTGGTAGGTCTAGGTCCTCGATGACCTACCGAGCTGAAATTTTGAACACAGGTTGTAGTTATCAGACATTTTGTTGTAACAAGGGTGGATGTCCTGTCAATTCTTGTCACACAAAGGATTCCTTTTTCCTTGAAAGTATTGCTGACGATATAGGCATACCTACATTTTAAGCCACCACACATTGTTGTACACAAGGATAAATGCATTTATTTTATGTATAATTTACTTACTACCTACTTTTAACTATATGAACCACCATTCATTGATTGGAATGTAAAACCGATCCATCGAAATAAACACTTAACAAATTTCAGCCAAAAATATATCTTCACGTCCTTTGTTTCAAAGATTATGAGATTGTAAGAGTAGTTAACAATTTTAATTACGTATTAAAATATTGTATCTTGTTTTCAAAAGTAAACAAATTCGATTTTGTTATATACTGTATCAAGTTATAGTAATTATTACAGTCGAACACTCGTTAAACCACCTTTTTGGACAAAAGTTTGACAGTGAACGAGGGTGGCGGTTTGAAGAAGCTGAGCTACAATTTTTGTTGAGTAAATTGTCTTGTAAAAAATGTCTTTGCAACGCATACATTTCGTGAAGTTTTATTTTATGAAGAAGGTATGTACAATGTAGAGCAGTAGTTTCCAACCTTTCTTTGACCACCTCACCCTAACAAATTTCTAAAAACATCACGGCACCCCAATAATATTTGAAAAATAATTTACGGTACTCTTTTTTGAAAATAACAAAAAAATTAATCGTATAACTACTTTTCTGTTGAAATTAAGTTATGTATGCAACCCAATGATAGAAATTTAAAGCTTTTATGATAAAATTATTAAAACACTTTTTTAACGATTTATTAGTGCATATTAAATATTTTGAAAAATTTTGCGGCACCCTGGTTGGGAACCACTGATATACATTATCAGGAAGAGATATTTTTCAATCCAATCGCCCCCCCCCCCATTTTTGATTATCCTGAAAATGTCAACTATGGCATTCTGACTGATTTTATTGACAAAAGACTTGGAAAAAGTTTCACTATTGCTGACTTGCAGCAGGATTTATGTTTTGAATTTTTCTGACTTTCCCGTTTTACCTTTCCTCATTTTGGCGGTTTAAACGAATCAATTTCCATACAAAGAATACTTTTGTAACTTAACAGGTGTGGCGGTTGGCGAACAGCAGGGTGGCGTTTTATCGCGGGAATTCAACATGATAAGGTTTGTTCTGCGCACTTTTGTGACCAAAACGCGGGTGGCGGTTTAACGAGGTTCAACTGTATTTCTAATTATTATGTGGCCTAAACCCCGTAGCTACACTTATATAGTAACTTGATTAGAAGTTTTGGCTATTACTGTATGTATTATCTCAACAAAGTTTGACAAAATTTTGCAGCTTATGTTAGTCATGTTATGTTGGTCACAGCAGCCTACATACCTTCAAACTTCATATGAAACTTAAAATTATGTTTTTTAAAAAATAATTTAAAGTTTCATATGATTTTTAACGACTGTTGTAACATATTAATAACATGTCCATTCATAAGTAAATATGAATATAGTAGGAGGACTAAAGGCTTTTTTCAGAGAAATACTCGGATCATGACACGGTCACATACCAACATAATAACGTGGCTGCCATTTGAATTCACCAAAATCAAAACTTTATACCTAATTGATTTGAGAATGGTCAATTTTTTTAAAGATATGCTCAATATTTCGAAGAAGGAAGCATTGCTTTAAATTACTAAATAGTAGCGACAAAAAAAGAATAATCTCCAAATGCTATGTTAGTCACCATAGTCCTTATACAGAAAATATATAGAAAATCCTTTTAAAAGATCGTTGCGTTGAATTATGGTAATGAGCAATGCCAAGCAGCTTCTACACTTTGCAATGGACTAATTTACAAAAGTTAAAATTTTTTTTTTTTTTATGGGAATATAATTAAAAAACTTTGGAATCAGGGGGTAGGGAAGAAAGAAAATGACCAATTTCATTTGACTCTTATGGCCATCTGACACACGCAATTTTTGGTTAAGCAATTCAAGCGTTTTTTTTGACAACTCATTACATGGCTGGACAACGAGCTGACACAAACTGCTCTAATTGGTGCCACACCAGAAACTGCATGCCGGGCAGCCTTCAATGCACTTCTGAAGTACTATATTCGAGTGAGCAGGTTATATGAAACGAAGATTGCTTGAGGAATGTTTCATAAAAGAAAAATAGAGGGGGAAAATGTTGATTTCATGTTTTCATAGTTAAAAATAAAATAAAAATAAGATGCAATGCAATTGATATAAATGAAGGGCTCCAAGCAATATGATGACAAGCCACACCTTTTTCCAAAAATAACATTTGTACACCAGTGTCCCTCAGTACTGTTTCTAGCTAGTTACTTTTTTACCATCTTTCCAGAAAATGGCAGCATAATACAGTATAATCAACTTGTTGTTCAACATTGTACTCTATCGATGGATTTGTCCTTGAAACTAGGTTGGACCACAAGGGTTAGGTTCCAAATTAACATTAGTTTTTCAACACTAATATTTTATTGTAACCAGTGTGTTAATAAATATATTTAAAAACTGAAGAACAATTTCCAAATGGTTGGTTTTATGAATTACAGAAACTTGGTGAATCTGTATTAAATCATCTAATGTTTAACCTGCGTTCAAAACAAAAGTGCGTTCAGTTTGAGTGTCATGTAAGATCAAACTGGAGCAGATTGTTTATACAAACAACAGATTCCATTTTCCAGCTTTGAAAACAGAATGTTCATTCAATCCGATTAACTTTCCAGATTCGACATCCAATTGATAATAATTCTGATTACACTACATTGATATGAAAAAAAAAAGGATGATACAAATTTCGGTATTGTCAACAATTTGTCAGAGACCATTTTTCTCATGCATTTATTTACAAGATATGTTATTTCTCTGGAGATTTTATCATACAATAATTTTGATTCAGCTCTAAGAGTATCATAATTTTACACACAACAAAATCTTTTAAAAAACAGGTCAATGAACTGAATTAGTTTTGTTTTGCAGAAGATACCGTTACCAGAAATAGATACCAGAAATGTGCGTTTCAATGTAGTGTTCAAAAAATGTTAGCAACGGTTTAACAGAGAGAAAAAAACAGGAGCATATTTAAACGGAAACTTTTTCATCCAAGGAAATGCATGTGAAATCATATGCACAAAAAAAAAACAACAAAGATGTCAATCGCATCATCAATATGGAGATATTACATCGTGGCTCTATAGTTTTAAAACCCCCATTCAATTCATTGACAAAATGATATTGTTCAGCTTGCAAAGCACACGAAATCCTAAGTTAAAGCAGAAACATTTCGATCTCATTTCTCAAACTGGAAATCTGTGACTTGAGCTCCGAGCCTTCGTTTGCCATCACTGCACAAGCGATGATGGGCCGTGACACACTGCAAGCTCTTCCTATAGCTGGAATAATCGAAAACAATAAATAAAATAATACTCCTATTCATTACACAAATAGAATACACAAAAATATTTTAAGACTAAAAAAAAAAAAATTACTCACCATGCTTTGATCGCACGAACACATAGGGCACGTTCTAAAATAAAATACATGGCATCTCGTCAAACGTTATTTACAATAATTGGATAACTTATTGAAAAGTGATACGCTACTCCCCAGATATAATATAATTTATACCACGGATGTTAGTGCTGTCAACAATGCGAGCGACAACACAACCACCAAAACCGTGCAATATGTTGCATTCAAAAAGATATTAGTAATAAAACAAAAAACAAGTCACAAACCTTGTCCTCACACAAGAGTATCAAATGCATGATGATTTCCAGCGGTTCGGCATCTGCTGCGAGGACGATTAATTCTGCCAGCCCACGGTTGAGGGCCTTGGTGGCTGGAAGTTGTAATTTAAGATGGAATAAAATTCACCACCGTTGAATAATTAAAATAAACTATTGCATGATATAATTTTACTACCTTCATTGGCTCCTTTTTTAATCTGCCTATAGCAGGAAGCTTGATGTACTAGATGTAGAAGCCTGTTGGTTAGTGAACCATCAGCAAGAGGAAATGCCTTGGGATTTACTTCTCTTTCATCCTCCTATAAATGAAGAAAAAATATAAGACAAATAGTAATTTAAAGAAGTCTTTCGGTTCTCCATGGCATAGTCTAAAACAGTGATTTCCAAACTTGTTTTGACTGGACACAGTTAATGGTAAAACAAACACACAAAAAACGTGCATTTCCTGATGTGTGCCAATTGCACAAAAAAGGGCATTTGACAATTAATTGATATTAAAACCAAAGATAGAAAACATCATTATATTCATGTCTTAGCTGTATTTAAGGCATCAATCAAAATGTGCAATATCATAAATAAAAATTTCAATAATCTAAATGCCACTCATTTTCATTTTATTTTTGCAGTGAAAGAACTTCCACCAAGTCCTGCCAGGCTATAACTTGGAAATTTCACAAACATACCAGACTATCCCGTAACTAATACAATTTCATGAATGTGCATACAATCACAGTGAACAAAAAACTCATGCATGCACTGGGATTTACCGTGCCAAGTTCAAGTCGATATCAGTTGCATGACAATTCTAGAAGTTTGAGTGTCATGTAACATCAAGTTCATGCTGTGTCTAGGAAACAACAGATAAAAGGTGAAATTGTGGCAGAAGGATGTGATTTTGGTTCCTAGAACCAATTACTTAATCGCAAAGCATTTATGTAGCAACCATTTCATGTAGCGACAGATACACTAATCCTTGTCGTTGCATGAGATATCACTGTATACACTGTCCATTTTGAGATTAACCCTAAAAAGCACAACTGACTCTTTTTTTTTTTCAATAAAATATTTCTTACTATCACTTCGAACCTTTAATATACTTTATAAACAATTCAATTCATTAACAAAAATATATGAAAATACGAAACATCCATTGGTACTTTCAAGTTACAGCCAGGCTCAGTCTGATGTTGCTATTTGCTTGTACTTAATTATGGGTTTATTTTGCAGGTTAGAAAAACAAAGAATCGTATTAAGCGTATGATATTGTTTTGTTTTCCTAACCTAACCTGCAAAATAAGCCCATAATTAAGTACAAGCAAATAGCAACATCAGACTGGGTCTGGTTATAACCAGAAAGTACAACCATATAATTGACATTAAAAGTATAATCATTTAATGTTTAATTTGTAAAAACATAATGTAACAGCACAACTGGGTCTATAGGACTTATATTTTTTCACCAAAGGAATTTTTCATTCGTCTGAAAATGATATCATACAAACAGTTTATTGAGATTGTCAACTAGTTTTAGAAGAAGATAATTTGATGATACGTAGTTTGAAGACTAACGTTTTTTGTAGGTATTTGCCATTTTGTTTTTATTAAATATAAAATAAATAAAAAACTGAACAAGTTTCGAAGCATCTTGGCTTCATCATCAGCAGTGTGTAAATGGTTAACAATTTTTTGGAAACTGAGTTGAAGTTAAAAATAGGTTGAGTAAAGGTATACATAAAAACCGGTGCAGTGTAGCAGGGTTAAAATAAAAAACTGGTTGGGCATCATTTGATACAAATAGGAGGGGATTGATACAAACATAGAAAATACAACATTTTTTTTGACAAACAAAAGAAAGGAATGTAGCTTCAGTTCTGTTGTGCTTCTGGGCAGTTTTCGTTGAATTCTTTCATAATCGGTTTCCAAACTTCTGGGATGGTGATGGAATTGTTATTGGTGTTAATTGTTTTACTTTTATTAACATAATAAAAGTAAAATTACTAATATTACTCCCCATTAATTATGGTTTGGAACTAAACCTGGTATAGCCCATTTTCGCACATTTGGTGCATTGGCATATATACATATTCCTACTTGATATAAGAATAAATTACAACCAAAAGCTAGAAAAGGTATTTTAGTTGGCTACACTTCCCAAACACAAGGATATAGAATATATGATCCGGTTAAAAATATAATTATTGAATTAAAACGTGTAAGAATTAATGAAATGATAACTGGTATGCAAGGCTTAAAACAGACAGAACATAGTTCACCCACCACTTATGTTGAACCTGTATCTATAGATGAATTATGTAACCCTGAATAAATATGTGCCCCTCATGGCAATATGGAGAAAACACAAAAATCTGGTATTGAACAAGCTAAAATCAATACCTGGACGCGTGTAGAAGTACCAAAAAAACCGGTCATCAAACAGATGTATATTATTATGACCAAACAGGTCAGAAATGTCGATCATTGAATGATGTTAAGACTTTATGCCAACAAAAAGGTTACATATTTGATGAAGCAGTGTTTGATTTTAAAGCAACAAAAACTAGTACTGAAATGCATACTGTTCATTCACCATTTACAGATTCTGTTGAAGAATCACTCTTATATGCTTGTTACATGAAAATTCCTGAAACATATATTGACGTATTACAATCAGAGAATCGACATGAATGGGAAAATGCAATGAGGAATGAATTGCAAACAATTAAGGAACAACATGTTTGGGATATTGTTCCACGTTCACAAACTAACAAACATATTATAACCGGTAAATGGGTATACACATTAAAAACTGGACTTACGAATACACTTAAATGTTTCAAAGCTAGACTTGTAGCATAAGGATGTAAACAAATTTATGGTCTAGAATACAATCAAGTGTTTGCTCCTGTTATAGATTTTACCTTGGTAAAATTATTCTTTGTCTTATTAGTTGTATTACAAGGTTGGTCACATGCACATTTAGACATAAAGTGTGCTTATCTTTATGATGCATTAGAGGAAGTCAGGAAGATATTTATATGGAAATTTCTCAAGGTGTTAACACTGATAACAAAGAACTGTATGTTTTAAAATTGAACAAATCCTTATATGGTTTGAAACAATCAGGTAGAAACTGGTACAAACATATCAATACATCCCTGCAACGAATAGGATTTATATCATCTTTATAAAGTCCATGTGTATTTCGTTTAAAAACTGATTGTATAATTCTTTTATATGTTGATGATATTGCTATCTTTGCAAAAGTTGAATATGTTAGAGTGAAATACGAAATTTTCAACACGTTTATCAAATTACAAACTTAGGACCCATTAGTCATTTCTTGGGGGTTGAATTTGAGTTATTCAATGGGATGTACTTCTTACATCAGCAAACATATATATGCAGATTGCTGATCTGCATTCATCTGCATTCATATATGCTGCCACTGTGTCCTATATATAAAAGTATTTGTTCATCACTGTGGGTCTTCGTACAAATAAAGTTTTTTAGTAGGTTGCTATTGTGTTTCTATCCTGCAAGGAGTACAGACACTGAATAATGCACCTCTATCATGGTTCCTTCGCTCGTATCAAAGCCAAAAAACCAAAAGAAAAAAGGCTATACAATGTCACAGCTGTGGTAGTCCCAAGAAACACAAACTCCCCAAAACAACATAGTCGCTTCGGTGATTCCAACTGAGAAAAGCAGGGGCTTGAAAAGGTCACAATATCTACTGACAGCAAGTAGTCCCTAGTAAAGCTCCCCAGCCTTTTCGCATCAAAGACGACGCCGTTTCCATAATCACCCTTTTTTGTTGGTCCATGAAAACATTTAGCAGTTCGTAATCAAAGCAATGGCTAAACGACAGCACATAGAGAATAGTTCATACTTGAATAGCCATACACAAAACACCAAAATTTATGAACAACGTATATTCTCTTTGCATGTAGAACATTCTACCTAACCATAAATTGTTCACAAGATTAGGAATCATCATTTCAACTGTACGAACCGATTAAAAGAACAAAAACACATTGTTCACTAGTGAGTCAAAAGACTGCTTCAACAAAACATCAAAACAAGGTCTCGTCGAAAATGATTAAAACGACAATATAACTCAAATCGATACGTTGCATGTTTTATAAGAACAACACTCTTTTGCAGTCATTTCTGGACGTCTTGTCCAATCCTTTCTTACATCTCGCTTGAGTTATAGGCAACAATGTAATTATTACAATAATTACATACTAGCCCAGCTTGTTATCAATTGGCAAAACATTACATTAAAAATTAATTTGACGCAAACAATCTGCCACAATGAGCTGAGATACTACTATACTGCATCGACAATTAACACAACACTTCATCTAATTATGCTACTAAATACTATCTTATTATCAGTAAATTAATTACACTTAGAAATTGTGGCGCAGAACACTGCGATAACCAATTCCCATTAATTTAACAACTACTTTCAATTATTTTAACATCAATCAATTTTAAAACAAGCCTTAAAAGAACGTTGACCTATATTAATTTTTTTCATCATTAACAAAACGATAGTTATCAGTTTGCAGATGAAATAACCACTAGTTATTTTTTTTATTTTTTTTTATTTTTAAATAATACGTCCTTATGGACAACCAAATACAATAAAAAATGAGTTAATTTGTTTTAACAATACAAAATATGTTTATAACACTTTTTTTTAAAATGAATGCAGGTTATAGGGCATGCACCCTCCTTACAGCTAAAAGGGAGCTTTCTTATATAAAGCATTATTGACATGCCATTTCTAGCGTAACACTCAACGAATGAAAAATTGAACCAAATTTTACGTAACGATTTGCCTTTAATATCATCATCATCAATGACATATATAAAAATTGATATTTATATTTTCAAACAAAAAAAAATATTATAAAAGAAAAAACTGTAACCACTACTTCGATAAGTGGTTCCAATTTTTCTTCTACTTCTGCGCCAAGTATTAAGTTTTGCGTCGCATTCAGACCATGACCGCTGCACTCGAATGCGAAGAACGTACCATATCTTAAAAACATGTGAGGAAATGAGTGGGAAAACAAGTTGAAATTAATAATGCAGGAAAAAATATAAGGGAGAAAGAAAAAAAAAGGTCCAGGGATAGGGAAAAAGTTATGAAAGGGGTGAGTGCGTTTTGGAAAGACCGCATTCCTGACAAGGACGCCAGGAGCCAGAAAGGGACTGTGAAAGGAGAAGAAAAGGATGATGATGATGATGAAATGGTGGTACTTTTGAGTGAGCACGTTCGTGACACGATTGTATAGTATATAGCCCTAAAGGATGGATGGTTATCCTCATTCAAAAAGCTGAAGCAGAAAAAATAAACAGGCTTTATGAGCCAGGTCTTTCTTTTATATAGATATAGACACAACATGGAAGTCTGATTTTTGATGAATCTTCTTCCTGCACGAGATGTGATAAAGATCTTTTCTTTTTTTTTTAAGTTTAAGCGATTGGTAGTTTGATCATGGTAAAAAGTGAGATCTATTAAATGTTATTCAGGTTGATAATTAACCATTATTGGAATCTTAATAAGAATAGCCCAGATCTGTGAATAGAAGACAGTGATAAACGCTTAGCACCGCCCATCGGGTGACGTCCGCAAGACGTCATGAGATTGATAATTGCTTCAGCCCTGCCAATCGGGTAACATCCTCAAGACGTCGTCCATGCCTCTGTGCTATAGCACGAGTCTGCTTCTAGTATCTGTATAAAATAGATGATAAAAAGCTAAGTTTTGTGAATAATGTTTGTTTTAATGATATTGTGTAAACTATAAGCTAGATCATACCATGACATATTATATACTATGTCATGATCATACAGAGATAAGTTTTGTTAATGATTGTATATGATATACTGTATTTTTAATGAAATAACGTTTCGGATCTATATACAGTGGAATCCCGTTATTGTGATCACTTTGGGACCAGTGCTTTTTCAATAGTCGGCTGATAATATTAAACGAGTGAAATGAAACATTCAACAGTCTTGGGACCGACTGACAATGATGGCAATAGCTGATTGATAACATTATCCGTGATTATAATAACCAGATTTCACTGTATATACATAAATACTACAGAACTCTTTATTATGGCTAACGATAACAAGTATAGCGGAATCCGGTTATTACAATCACGGATAATGTTATAAATCGGCTATCGTTATCATAATCAGTGGATGGCAAAACACGGTTTAATAATTTTTTCATCCATTGTTTGATGCTATCAGCCGGTTATTGTTATCTAAAAGCACTGGTCTTAACGTGATAATAATAACCGGATTCCACTATACGTTTAGCCACGATTTCTATTAAGAGTATACATCACCCATGGTTAACCCCTATTGACATTTTTTTGTACTGACCATGTTAAACCTATGGCACAGTATTTAGCTGTTTTTAATTACTTCTTGCAGTGCAATATGCCTGAAATTTATGTATAACAATTTTAGGACACAGATCTAGCGTGTGTAATGGCCAAATTAAATTTCATTTAGCGGTTTATTTATAAAAAATGTTTGAAGTTGGTGAAAATAAATTCTTCACTTATCATCTACATTAAATAATTACGGGTCGATTTTTACAAGTGTAAACATTTTTCTGGCTAATATGGACTAGCTAGATCGAAATATGCTATTAAAATTACTGTTGGAGGGACGATTTAATTAGTTGATGTATTTATCGTTAAAACCAAGCAGGAAAAAAATGTCCCTATTGTATGTCGACTAGAACTGATAACTAATCCCTTTTCCCTTGGGTCGTTCCTTCACATTCATGGTCAAATTCTGGGAAGATAATTTGTGCTGAGAAAAGTGGGTCTTTTGGTTATAGTATTCATAGTAGGGGGAAAGAAAAAAGATACAAAAAGTGTGGCAAAGTCTCTTTACTTCTTGCTTACTTATGCATTTTTTTCAATTTCCTTTTTTTTTTTAATTTTTTTAAAAGTAACATTTAAATTTTAAATTATAAAAGTAAAAATTACGTAAAAATCAAATATTTACCAAAATCATTCAAAATGTTCCAATTATGACTTTATCCACTTTCATATCAACACTTTTATTATTTTTTGTACGGTATTTTCAGTACGTTTTCACAATGTCAGTGAAACGAAATGAGTAAATAACGAAGAAATTGAGTCATTTATAGAAATATGAAAAAAAATATACAATGAAAATTAAAATCACAACAATTTATATTACTGTGTTCTTACAATTTATATTACTCTGGTCTTACCATTTATATTACTGTGAACAAACTGTCAAGCATTTCCATTACTAATAGTAGTCTGACCACACGAGAGAACAGAAACCAAACAATGAGTGAACAAAACCTGCACCAAAAAGAGAAAACCAGTAGACACATAAAACTATGAAGCATTCAATTCAAGTATACCCCAAAACTAATAAAATCACAACAATCATTGGTTGGTAGACTTGAAAGTCCTCTTTTCTCGAGCTTCCAAAACTCGCTTTGGTTCTCGCTTAGGAAGAATGCACTCGAAGTAAAATTATTTCAGTTTTGGAAAAACCGAATTGATAAAATCCTGATCCCGATCAATCCGAACGATTTCATTCTATTACAAAGTCACAATTTTTAACATCATCACACTGCATTTGAATTTGTTGGTAAAAATATGCATATGTTTTGGGTAAAAATAGAATACATGTATCAAATCATAAAGCAATTTGATACATATCCTTCCAACATATTGTTCACAAAATATAATCTTTTGTCTGACATTGTTATCTCAACAGAAACGAATTTATTTCTTTTGTTCATATAAGTAATTTTGTTTATTATGCCAATAAAAATATTTTGCAAATATTGTCTTGTCTTTTTTTCTTGCATACTTCTATGCAGAAAAGCTTTATCATTATTTTGCTCCATTGTTATTTTGGGACATGAAACCTTGAACTATTTGTCGAATTGAAGAAAAATATGACGGTATTTACTACAACAATACAATACGAATGGTTACACATTCCACAGCTCCAAAGGAAGTAGCACTCCTTGAAATTCCTTCTTGAAACTAGAAAACTAGAAAATTGGTCTTCAGTTTTCTAGTTGGCTTGCTAGCTAGAAGACTAACTTTGCAAGTGAAGCAAACTTTGTTTGTAACACAGTTGCAATGGCTCCAAAAAAGGGAAATTCTAAGTATTTCCCAAGTACCAGACCAAAGAAAAGTCTGCTTGGTGCAGGATTGAGAAATTATAGGAAAAAGCGTCGAGCTGAAATGTAAGTAAAGCTCCAAAAGTATATTTTAGAGCAGTGATAAAATTACTTTCATTTACATAGTCAAACTGCAGTGAATATTCGGCAAGGCTGAGTTGCTTTTCACTCTGGTGAAGATGCATTGAGTAGAAGACAGATGAGTAGCCATTGAAATTATGGACAAATATTATTGTTTACTACAACACCTATTTTTCTGAGCTACGTTTACAGGGATGCAACAACAATTATCAACAACCATGAAGAGTGTGCTCAAGTATCAGAAGACAGCATTTCAACACCTGCTCCCCAAGATCTACATATGAATAATGAAAATGTAGTTTCCACTTCTAATGCTGAGGTACATAGAGATATTCAATATATTTTTATGCACTGTAGTGACTATGAAATCACAATTTCTGCAACTGAAATCAGGGAATGCAAATTTTGAAATCTTTATTTGAATGTTTTTTTGTGTAGTCTCTTCTGTCGTCAGACGCAGAAGATTACGAGTTGGTTGTAGAAGTTGAGCAGTTGAGGAAGCCAGTAGAAATGTCGTCCAGCCGAATATATGTAGATAAGGCACGTTATACTGAAGAGATTCGCAACTTGGAAAAACACATACATACGTGCGGTTATGGGGGAACGATGATTCTGACGGGCACACTGCGACATGGAATGTCAGATATAGACACATACCGGTGTTCTAAAATACCATGTGGAAACGTTCAAACCGTTCAGACTTGCAACCCAGAATCACTACACATGGATGTTACACAGGGCGCCATGGCGATCGGAATTGGCCACTCACAACTTGATGAACTTTTTGCTGTGATGCAAACACGCTGTATATCAACAACCACGTATCAGAAGTATGAAAAGTTAGCAGGTGATTTCATCAAAATCGTTAAAAACAATGATATCATCAAAGCAATCTCAGATGAAAAGACGTTGGCCAAAAAACCTGGAGATCCAGAAGATGAATTAGTGAAACTGACTGTTATTGTGGATGGTGGTTGGTGCAAACGGTCATATGGACATGGCTATAATGCAAACAGTGGTTCAGCCGTCATCATTGGCTATCAAACTAAAAAAGTGTTGTTTTCTGGCACAAGAAACAAACAATGCATGGTATGCAAAAGTGCTACCCAAAGAGAAGTGCCTGCACCATTGCACGCTTGCAGCAAGAATTGGACAAAAGCCTCAACAGCAATGGAATCGGACATAATAGTTGAAGGTTTGAATTTTCTATACACCC